>PVJL010017295.1:0-18648 GCA_004026885.1 Lyroderma lyra
CTTTAGTTTTGGACATCTTTAGTACCATGTGTCTTGGAGAAGATCTGTTGGGGTCCAGGTATCTGGGGGACCTGTTTTCTTCTTGAACTTGGGGTTCCAGATCTTTCCATAGGTTTGGAAAGTTCTCATCTACGATTTGTTTGAGTATGCTCTCTGTAGATTGCTCTGCCCCCTCTTCTATTCCTATTATCCTGATGTTCTTTTGTCTCATGGAGTCGGATATTTCTTGCTGAGCTGTTTCCATGTTCTGGTCTTCAATATCACTAATTCTTTCTTCCATCTGGTTGGTCCTGTTTCCTATGGCAGTTATTTCATTTCTCACTTCTTTTATGGTATTATTTATTTCTCGTATTTCCGTCTCAATCTTTCTTATGTTTTGAATTTCTTTGTTAAATTGTTCTTTTTGTTCACAGAGTTCCTTTTTTATGCCGTTTATATCTTTTTTTATATTATTTATCTCAGCTATGGTATTCAGCCAATAGATTTTCATTTCTCTCACAGCCTTTAGAATGGCTGCTTTAAATTCTCTGTCACTTAAGTGAGTCCCTTCCAGTTGTAACAGGCTATCTTCTAGGTGAATTTCATGTTCTTTCTGAGGAGTTTTAGTTTTTGAGGAATTCATCCTGTCTGCCGGGTTCTTCCTCTTTGACAGGAGGGCTGTATGTTCAGTGCTTAGATTATTGCTTTCGTGGTGTGTTGCTGTAGGGAAGACACTAGGCGAAGCTGGGGGTCAAGTTTTGGGGGAGAGGGGGCTGTTTGTTTCTTGTTTCTGATCTCCTACTGCATTTGGAGGCTATGCGCATATATCCTGGGGAGAGGCCAACAAAAGGCTTTCCAAAGGCGGCTCTGCCTTCTGGCCTTAGCTGGTGAAGCTGTTTTTGCTAGCTGGGGTGAATGTTAGCAAATCAAATCAGTCTTTCTTCCCAGTCCTGATTCAGTATCTGGCTGTCTAAAGGCTCATACTGCTTTCAGAACTCTGGGGTGCACGAGGAAGTGCCCGCTCCATAAGTCCAAAGCTGTGGGCCTGGCCTGAGACAGCAGGGTCACCTTTGCAGCAGGCTGGGAATAGGAACTGCAGCCCTGTGTAAGTCTCCAGGGGGCTTAGAGCTGGGGTGTTATCTTTGCAGTTCAGAGTCCTCGCTCAGCCCTTCTACCACTCAAAAGTTCCAGAGGCTGGCTCCCAAACTCCTTCGGTCCCCAGCTCCCCAGTCTCTCTCCCCTCCCCCAAACTGCGCAGCTCTGAATAGTCAGCAGGGATCGCGTCCCGATCCCGCGTGGTCCGTCTCTGCTGCCTTCCCTCTCCCTGACTCGCCCCCTTCTCGCCAGCCTTCAGGTGTTTACTTGCGATTTGTGGATTTCTCAGCAGCCGGTTTGTCACTCAGGGTCCTCTTTCTTGGCTCCTGGATGGCCATTCAATTGTGTTTTCTGGGAGAGGCTTTAGGAACCTCCTCTCCAGTTGCCATCTTGTTTTCTCCCACAAGTTTATTTAGATAGTAATACCCCAAGGATATACAGAGTCCCATCTACTTTTTTTCAGATACTAAAAGCTGATTTGAATGACGTTAAATTTTCCAGAAGTTCCACTTTAATTCAATATATGGGTAATTTACTCATGCTTTCAAATATATTAGAGTCCCAAAAGGACATAATTTACCTATTACAATAGTGAACCATAAAAAAACATGGAGTCTCAAAAGACAAGCTTCAATTGTGTTTACTCCAATTACAATATCTTGGTTATCTAATATATAAAGGTGGGTTTGTAATTAACCCTAGAAGATTCAGAGAAATAATATACTTTGCTTTTCTAAAAATAAACAAACAAAAAGCAGCTTAGAGGATCACTGAGTTTGACTGGATACTGTCACAATTGTGTTCCAAATTTTTTATTAATGGCGTAGTCTCTATACGTCTTATTAAAATCAGATCAACCTGATCCAATTCAAAGGAATCCCATAAGGAAATAAGCTAAAGAAGCTCTAGACAATTCATCTCAGTAGTTAAAGCGCTTCTCCCTGCATGGGAGCAATCCCCTCGACAGTCATGCAACAAACAAACAAAGAAACAAAGTTAGTTATGAGCAGTTCTTCATTTGTTACTCATTCTGTTGAACCTTCACTGAACTTTACATCATACTCAACACTTTTGCCAGTCAATTGGCCTCTTATAAAGTGCTCTGGCTTTCTGCATCAATTACTACTTTAACTCAATGTAATGGTCTTAACCCAGCAAGTTTGCTGCTATGTTCTTAGCAGAATGAAAATATCCATGATTGTGTTTTACTTACTAACTACCTTCTTGTTCCTGGAAATAATGTACTTAATTAGGTTTACAGATGGATCTTTTTCTGAAAGATGAATTAGAACACTACAGCCAAATTATCTAGACTTGGCAATGTTTCTTTCTCCTTTTAAATCAATAAAGGCACTATTTTACAGTTCCAATGAACAACTATAGAAGAAAAAGAGAATATGGCAATGAAAATGGGGAACCTTCAGTCCAGACACATATGTATGCCTTGGACCCAATATGTATCCAGTCTTACTTATAGGGCATCATTACCTGTACTTCAACAAGTACATGAGCTAACACATTGGGTTCTTGAATAGATAATTTCATTGAGTAACCTTCTCCTCCTATAGCTCATAAAGTGTAAAACAGGTATCCCATTTATCTAAAATATAATCCTGAAAAATTACTTTATGCATCCCCAAAACATTTCTCACTTCCTTTAGGTACATTTGAGATATGATAATTGAATTTTATTTGAATGCCACCGTATCAGGGATACAAACATGTATTAGTTATAATTTGCATGTTTATCTCACTGGGTTTTCTTGCAGGAGAGCAAAAGCTTTAATGGTAAGAAAATTATTATTTATAGGTAAATATTATTGAAAAACAAAATCATCAATTCGGGAATTCTCTGTGAGTTACATAATGACCAAAGGACTCATTTTACTGTACAAATAATTTGTAATATTTGGTCTATTCTACAGCATTTTCATTGTGCTAATCACCCTAGTTGTTTGGATTGGTGAAATGTACAAATGGTACAATTAAAACCCAACTAGGTAAGTTTCCAGAATGTTTTAATCTTTCTTGGCAAAAATCTCTCTTTATAGTGTTATAAACCTGAGATTTACTCCTTTCAGTAAACATAGCCTTTCTCCTCATTAGTCATTAGTCACCCTATGCATCTGAATGAAGGGACATGTAAGCCAACCTTACTAAAAAAGACGTTCTACATTATTATCAATAATTTATCAACTAGCTTCAAAAACTGATAAATTAGTAAGTGATTCACTTCACAGTGTGCTTCCAGAAGGTGGAGGCTTCAAAGATCTCAATTTACAACCAGGAGACATTATTCATTGAAAAAGACATCAGTTAAAGACTCTCTTCAACCTCATTGGAAGAGACTTATCAGGCATTATTAACTGATCAATGTGCAGGCACACTTATAAGAGTTAACTCATGGATTCACATTTCTCATTTAAGAAAGATCCCTAACTGTGAATGGACATTAATTCCTGTCTCTGATAATCACCTCTGCTTGCAATGAACATCAAATACTCTTTTTGTATTTGATGAGAATGAAAAGTCACTGACATCAGAAGTAGACAGCTATCTCAAGGCATTGAGAAGGCTTGTATACCTACATAATTAATATTGAACTTTAAAAATCATTTGTTTAATTGTCTTTACCTGTCTTCTAGTAATATTAATCATAATAATAGTTATACTTGTTTTTTTGGCTTTTCTCAACTTATGTTTTTATATACTCCAAGTGTTAATAATTGTTGAAGGCATATAACTTTTATATTATCAATAATACTATTTTATGTTTCTCTTTTGAAATTTAGAAGACATGTTACTGTAGAAGAAAAAAGGGGATGTGTATGTGTTATTTAGAGAAGTTAAAAAAATAAAAGTAGTTTGTCCTGATAAGCTTATTACTTCTAAATGAGGAAAAGGAGGAAAACTGAGAAAGACAAGTAAAGTGGCAGAAGGTTAGTAAAAAAATTCTGAGGAAGAAATGTTATGTATTAATGCTAGAACCCAATTATTGGAACACGCTTACCCTATAACCTAACAAAGGGTAGTTATTAATTCAGATAAAAGCTGAAGTGGCTATAAAATAAATCAAAATTGCCCTGTATACTGGTTGCTGAGGCACAGAAAATTTACTTATAAAAACTCTTACTATCCTTCTGGCCACTGAAAAAAATTTTAGATGGTAATTGTACTGTACATTATTGTGTTCTTATAGCCTTGGCCCTAATTAAACCTTAGAGTTCACAATTTCACAACAAATAGGAATCAGGTTAGTAATGAATTACACTTAAGTGCTTTCAATGTGAAGTGGATGGGCTATATTGAAAAAATAATAACAATAACAATAATAACAATGATGGTAATTAGAAACCATTTTATGTTTAAATTGTAAAAACTTAAAAGGTGTATAGTGTACCCTCAAACTATAAGTAAAGGTTATACTAGATGCAAAATACAGAAAAATTAGACAGACAGCAAAACTTGGATCATAATGGCATATAAGTTAGAAGTGATCCGTGTGATTTTTACTTAGTAAAGAGCCATAAGACCTAACTGTTTCCCATTTACCTGCCTTTCCTTTAAAATAAAATATCAACCTTAATTTCTATCCAAATTTATTATGGTGTTGCCTGAACCTCAATGGTCCCACATTTCAGCAAAATAAGTAATGGCACTAAGACTTCCTAGGAATGGGCCTTCCTAGCACCATGTAATGACATTATTCAACCAAAGCTTTAGCCATCAGTGCATCTTTTGGATTGATTTATGACCAAAAAGGAGACATATGGACAAAAGTAAGACCACATACTAAACCTGACAAGCTCAGAGGAGGTCAGCATGGTAGGCTCTACTAACTCAGAGACCAAAATTAACCACATAAGATGGTTTGAAAATAAAAATTTCTAACTAAAAGTGGGTCATAGTTATAGTTACATCATTGACCTGTAGCTTCTTTGACAAAGGTCATTTTTTTCCTACAGTGAGTCTATCTACTGTCCTTTTGCATCTAAAATAATATACTCTTGGAATGTCTGTGTAATACTTTGTTTCCAGAAACTCCCAAGACACAACCCATCAGCACTAGAGCATTGTTATTTTTGTTCTCTGATTACCATCTCTATGTACTGTAAAATGCTAACTATGAACTATTTTGTACCCACCAATGTAAAAGAAGTACCTATTTAATTTATTTTTAATTCAATCACAGAGATTTCTCCCACAACCTTAATCTAACACCAATTAATTTCATGTCACCTTCCTTTACTCTCCACCTTTAATTTTAATGTAAAAAATAAGCTGGAAAATTGCCATTCCCTGGAGTATTTTCTCAATCCATTGAGATTTTGCTCTCCAGCAATTTTTGTCAACTCATTAATGTACTCTACAGATTTAAGTAATGTTTACAGTGACAACATATCCAGGGTATTCTTATGTATGCATAAAATAATGAGTTTGTATTACATCTCAACCATTTAAAACTCTGAATATTTAAGCAGGGTTAACAGCAAACATTTGGCAAAAATAATATTTTTGTATTTTACAATTTTCACAGCTGTAGGAATGTCTAACAAAGCACAAGTCAAGCAAACTGTTACCCCTTTGGTCATGTGAATTAAATATTGCTGTTGTTATAGTTTCAATATTTTTAAAATATATTAAAAAATGAAGTTTAAGCTATCAAGATTCATTAATTATCAATGAGCAATTGTTTTATGACAAAGCAAGCAGGCATATTCCTTTTCACAGGATATTTTGGGTATGTGTAGGCACAGCCTGAATCTTTACTCATAGTTGCTTTGATCACTCTAATTGTTTACTAATGTTGGTAAATACAACAATAATATATATTATAGGTTGAATAACATTGAACTTAGTCTAACAGAGACTTATTTGTACTTTGAGGAGGAAAAATACTTCTTAGCACTTTAGGCAAATTAACATCTTAGAAAAATTTATTTTATTCATTAAATTTATATGCAAAGTGTAGTGGAAAAATGGATTCATGTACTTGAATAATTAAGGATTAAAGCTAAAGTATTTTATTAACTATTCAGATAATTTAGGCAAGACTTTTTAAAATTCTACCATTGAATTATATTGATAATTGCTTCTTCTTCACTTGATTTTACATGGGAACAAAGTAGAAAAATTTCTCACAGTCTTTCAAGTGCATTTTCTTGTAATTATTTTGCCCAGAAAGTTTTTGTCACATCATATCTGAGAGATTTAATGAATAATATTTAGTTACCTCTCTCCTTCTAAAAGCATGATGTGTATATACACACACACACACACACACACACACACACACACACACATACACACACACACACACACACACACACACACACACACAGGGCAACCCAATAAGAAATAGAATCATCTTCTGAAAGGTGGGCTTTTTGTATAATAGTGCAGCCTTCCCCCATAATGTGTTTTAAAAACACATCTGCAACTATATACCAGGTGGCATTGTTATGAAAGGCTTCATTCAGCTTCAGTTAATTTTATTTGGAGATTCTTTCAATGCATTTGCCTTTTCATGATGGGTGATTTACACAAAAAATGTATGGCATGACAACGCATCTTCTCACACTGCACTGAGTGTTCAGCAATTTTTGACCAAATAACAATAATAATAATAATAATAATAATAATAACCTCACCTTCACCCTGTGTCTCACCCTCCTGATTCACTAGATCTCACTCCAAGAGACTTTTCTTTTTGTTTTCCTTGACAGAAAAAGTCTTCATTTGGAAATTTTTGCTGATGTGAAAGATATGAAATAAAATAAGGCAGAAGCACTAAATGGCATCAAAATTGATGAGTTCAAGAACTGTTTTGAGCAGTGGAAAGAGCATCTCTATTGGTATATTGCATCAAATGGAGAATACTTTGAAGGTGACTGAAGTTTAAACATGTAAGAATAACTACACAAGTTTTTACAAATAAATTCAATTTTATTTTGGGTCTCCTTTCATATATACCTTACATACATATGTATAATATATGTGTGTATGTGTGTATTTCTGCCAGTAGGAAGTATTTATCTCCATTAAATTAAACCATTTCACTGATTTTTCCTTTAGCATATTATTAGCTAGTCATATGATCATCACTAAATGGATTACATTGTACACTTTTAATCACTTGGTTGTTGGGGAAACTGGTGATATTTTTTACACAAGTGGATTAGTGGGAAGCTAATGACACAGCATTGAGTTGCTTTTATGTATGCATTAATTTAAGATTAAACCATTAATACAACAGGGTACTAAATATCAGGAGACTAGCAAGAGTCATAACAAGCCTCCCAGGAGGCTGTTGGTAGATTTGACTGTATTAATGAACCTGAAATCGTTATATGTGTGTGCTTGGACACTTCACTCCTCATTTTTCAGAAATTTGAAACTACTTTCAGCTTTTTTCAAAAGAACCATGCTTTCTCTTAGGCCTCCATAGTGTGTATATAGTATCTCCTCTTCTTGGGAGTTTTTAGTTATTTTCCTCTTTCCCCCTGGATTGTTTGTATCTCTCTCTCTCTCTCTCTCTCTCTCTCTCTCTCTCTCTCTCTCTTTAAATTTCTCAGCTATTTTGATCTTATTTCTCCTTATAAGTTTTTGTCATTCTCACCTACACTAAAATTTTAGCCCTCAAATATCTTCTGTTTCTCCTCCCTTTACTATGATTTTAGATGTTTTTGTACACTTGTTAAAGACTCAGTGGATGTTATAACTTCTTGGTTTTTTTGTCCTACTCATTTACATTGATAGTTTTTACTCTCTCTCTACCATTTATTCCAGAGACAGTGATTTGGTCCAGTATTGTGGAACAGAACTTTCTGCATCAATGTTTTATCACTGTGCTATTTAGTCTAATAATCATTAGCTGTATTTTGACTACTGTGCACTTGGATTTCAGCTAGTACAACTGAGTGACTGTATTTCTAACTCTGTTAAATTTTAATTAATGAACATTCAAACTATAATAGCCAAAGTGGCTAATGCCTATTATATTAGACACTAAAGATTTTGAACTTTTCATCACTATTAATTGAACAAAATGTCATGTCCCAGTGCAAAAGAAAATTTCTCTTGGCCCATTATATCTAGCTCCCATAATATTTTAATGTAAATGTTTGTCCAGATTTACCAAGTACTCTATCCCTTTGCCCTCATTGACTTCATAGAGTTACTTCTGCTTTTCTTCCTTCTTCACTTTATTACACATTATTATAATCACTTTCTTGCTCTATTTTCTTTCTGTCATATTACTACTGGCAAAGGTACAGTCTCTAACCCAAATTATTGAAAATTTTGAATGACAATAGGATTCAATAATTGGCCAAGAAGAAAGAAAACACAGATGTGTTGATGTCTCTGTCTTTAAATTTAAGATCTTGCATTGCTTACATTGTCAAAAAAATTTTTACTATGCTTTTCTGATTATTAATGGTATGACTCTTTGAAATGATGAGTTTATGTTATAAGAAGTCTGACAATTAAGGTTGCAAACATTCCACCATGCACTAACATTGACAGCACTGTACAAACAACTCAGTAAGGTTTCAAAATCTTGGTATATCTGGGTCTCACAGTTGTGTTTGTATCAAAGTGTGGCTGTGTCTTGCTGAGTCATATTTAGTGTTGTTGTTGAGTGTTTTTGTGTGCCTTTGTGAAAATGTCAGAGCTTGAATTAGAGAAAAAACATTAAATTTCTTGTAAACTTGGCAAGAGTGAAAGTGAAATGAGGAATGTCAGTCCAAGTTTATAAGGACAATGTTGTAAAGAAAATGGTAGTGTACAAATGGATTAAATGTTTTTCTGAGAGAAGAAAAAGCATCATTGATTAAGAGAGGCCAGGATGGCCAGTACAAGCAGAACTGATGAAACACTGCAAAAATTTGTCAAATTGTGTATCAAAGTATTCAGCTGACTGTGAGAAGCATAGAAGATTAAGTAAATATTAATAGATAAAAAGGAAAATCTTAACTGAAAATCTTGGCATAAGAAAAGTGTGTGCAAAAATTGTCCAGAAGGAGCTCACCATTGAAAAGCAAAGAAGAGTCAAAAAGTGTCATGACCATTTAGAGAGGCAAGACAATGCTTTGGGCCATGTTATTAATAATTATGAAAGATGGATATACCAATATGACCCTGAAACAAAGCATCAAAGTGAAAAATAGGAGTCAGCCAATTCTCCACAACCAAAATAGTTCTGTCAGTCCAAATCAGTAGTCAAAACAATTTTGCTAACCCATTTTGATATCAGAGAAATTATTCATTGTTAATTTGTATCAGTTTGACAGTCAACCAAGTTTACTATTTTGAAGCATTGAAAAGGCTGCAAAAAACAGTTAAACAAAAATGACCCAAACTTTTTGCCGATTACTCATTGCTCTTGCATCATGACAATCCACTAGCTCAAATGACACTGTCTGTGAGGGAGTTTTTAGCCAGTAAACAAATAATTGCTTTGGAACAAATAATCCCCTACTCACTTTATCTGGCTCCCAGTGGCTGTCTTTTTTACCTGAAGATAAAGAAAATATTGAAAGAGAGATATTTTGACGGCATTAAAACATCAAGAATAATACAATGACAGCTCTGATGGTCATTCCAGAAAAAGAATTTCAAAATTGTTTTGAAGAGTCAATTAGGTGCTGGCATCAGTTCATAGCTTACCAAGGGAAATACTTTCAAGGTGACCATAGTGATATTCAGCAATGAAGTATGTAGTACGTTTTCTAGGGTGAGTTCATGAACTTAATTTTCAGACCCCATATGTCTCCACATATCTCCTCATTCCCCTCTTCCATGCTCAGTAACACTTGATATTTTCTAATATTTCACTGAGAAAATAAGAGTCACTGAACAAGACTAGTTCAACTTCTTACTGCAAAATTTATTTCCTACCTATATATTGTCAAATGTCTCCATAATCATGTTAAATGATCTTCCTTTTCTCAAACACACCAAATGAGTTTTAAACATAAAAATTTTGCACTTATTCTCTCTCTCTCATCTACAAGAAGTTTCATATTTGACCATTTTTTCTTATTTTTGTCTATAATAAATTCAAAGAGCATCTCTTTAGTGAAAACTTCCTTAACCAGATTATATATATCTTTTTTATGCTGAAGACACAAATATCTATTCGATTATCTTGTTTGATTGTTTTTAGAGTATAATAACCATGAAATTATCTTATCTATTTGTATATTTGTATATTGTCTCTTTGTCCTAATAGGTAAGTTAAGCTTTTTTGAGCATGAATATGTGTATTTTAGTTACTTTATCCTCAGGAATTGAAATAATGCATGGAATAAATCTCTAAAAATATTTATTGAATGGGCATGTAGATAAAGAGATGAAATAAATTTTTCTCAGCCAAGGAATTATCTCCTTTTGAATTATTTTCTCTTCTCTATCCAGACCCATAGACCTAGAGGAAGTTTTCCTCTTCTGTGTTCTTACAAAAAACTAGAGCATCTATAAATGCTCCAACATCTTTTTTACTCCTTTCTAGACTGTGATCTTATGGGGAATATTTGAATAATATTAATCTTTTTATATGCAGTATTTAATAAAATAACAACTAATAGTAAACATTTTATTGGCACATTTGTCATGAACATTCCTAATTTTGGAGCTGCTCAAAGTTCTATTCTGGGTTATTTTCTTATTTCTCTAATGATTTTTTTGTTACCATTATGGAGGCGGTGATGGAGCTTGGTTTTCTGCCTACACAGTAAAGAATTACAAATCAGTGAAACAAAAGACAGTAGAGGAAAGCTATACAGACATATGTTTCAAGAAACAAATGAACCAAGACAATTTCTCAGTAGAGACAATGACCCCAAGTGGTTTGGTGTTTGAGTCGTTTTCCTGGCCCAGAGCCAGCCCTGAGAATGTGAGGTATAGTCTTAGGTCGTTTGAGTGACATATTACTGTTTTCTTTGTGCACATGCTCCCAAAACAAGATATTTCTGGTTGGGGTCTAATCTTTCTTTATTCCCAGGGAAGTTTTAACATAATTAATTCATCGTCTAGGAAGTTTTAACATAAAAATTCATTTCCTGGAAGGTTTCAATGTAATAATTCATCTCCATGAGACTGGGCTTGTTTTTTCCTGGTAGTGTTTTTCCCTTCTGCCCCTCCCTTTTGCTCGTGACTAACTTCCTACCTAGCACTTTCTGTGTTGATTTTATCAATACTGATGACTTAAATTGTCATTATAATTTTTTTGTTAATTTTTTATCTGCAGCATAGAGATTTCCTTTGACATTTATCTCTATTGTTTATTTGGCATTTCTTCATCAAATATAGTCCTTTTCTACAATTCTCTATCACACTAAATAAAAAAATCAGGCATTGAACATCTTAGAAATGAGCTGTTCTTTTCTTTTTATTTTCCAGCATTCCAGTTCATCACAATTCTTTCTCCAAAACACGTTGCAAAACTTATTACTTTGCCTGTTTGCACTTTAATGCCTGTGTCTGGTTGTCATTTCTGGTCTGAACTTTTTTTAATTTTTTTTATTTTTATTTTTATTTTTTTGCTTTTTGGTATGTGGGTAGCTCCCTGACTAGGAATCGAACCCAGGCCGCAGTGCTGACAGCACCAGCACCGAAGCCTTAAGCCACTACACCATCAGGGAACTCCCTGGTCTGAACTTTTGAAATAACTAACCAGTCTCCCTGGTGTGTAACTGTCCCCCAACAATCTGTTCTCCACATTATTGTTAAATGATCCATTAAAAAGTCACTATTTACATCACTCTACTATTTTTAATAACCCTTCAATTAGTTTGTATCATTCATTAGGTATAAAAATCTATGTTTCATAGCTTACATGAGCCTGAATTCTAACCGCTCGAGAATTGAGTTATGTCACTTTCCTATCCCTTTTTTTCTTCCAGCCTCTCTTTCTCTTTGCTATTTCTGTTTTTTCCATTTGCATGGACAGCTACTTGAAAGATTTTTTATTTCTGATAATTTTGTCACTTCTTTTTTCTTTTTATTGTTAAATTTATTGGGATGACATGGATCAGCAAAAATTACATAGATTCCACAATTCTACATTACATCCTCCATGCATTGCATTATATATTAATCACCCAGAGTTAGTTCTCTTTCCATCACCATATATTTGTGTTCCTATCCTTTCCCTCACCCCTCTTTCCTCTTACCCTCAGATAACTACTAAATTATTAATTGTGTCCATGAGTTTTGTTTCTTTGGTGTTTGCAATTTTATGTTCCATGTATGAGTGAAATCATGTAGTTCTTGGTTTTTTCTGTCTGTCTTATTTCACTTAGCATGAGGGTCTGTCCATTTTTTAATTGAGTTTTTGTTTTTGTTTTTTAAATTCTATTTTGTTTTATTCTTTATTCTGTTCTTTAGTTTCCATATATAAGTGAGATCATATGGTATACATCTTTCTCAGTCTGACTAATTTTATTTAGCAGGTCTAGTTCCATCCATGTTGTTGCAAAAGGTAAGATTTTTTCTCCTTAATGGCTGAGTAAAATACTTCACTGTGTAAATGTATCACAGATTCTTTATTCAAATATTTATTGATGGACATGTAGGTTGTTTCTGTATCTTGATTATTGTGAATAATGCTGCAATAAACATAAGGGTGCATATATGTTTTTTAAATTAGTGGTTTGAATTTCTTTGGATAAATACCCAGGAATGGAATTGCTGAATCATAAAGTAGTTCTATTTTTAATTTTTTGAGGAGGCTCCATACTGTTTTCCATAGTGGTTGGATGAATTTGCAGTACCACCAACAGGGTAAAAGGGTTCCCTTTTCTCCACATCCTCACCAACATTTTTTGTTGGTTGATTTATTGATGAAAGCCATTCTGAGAGGAGTGAAGTGGTATCTTGTTGTGGTTTTGACTTGCATTTCTCTGATGATTAGTGATATTGAACATCTTTTCATATGTGTATAGGCCATCTGTATGTCCTCTTTGGAGAAATGTCTATTCAGATCTTTGGCCCATTTTTTAATTAGGTTGGTTTTTGTTCAATGTTGAGTTGTATTAGTTTTGTATAGATTTAGGATATTAACTCTTTCTCAGTTTCCTCATTGGTGAACATTTTCTCTCATTCTGTGGGATGCCTTTTTGTTTTGTTGATGGTTTATTTTGTTGTAAATAAAAACTTTTTAGTCTGATGTAGTTTCATTTATTTATTTATTTGTTTGTTTCCCTTGACTAAGGAGATACATTATTGAACATACTGTTAAGGGTAATGTCTGAGAGGTTACTTCCTATATTATTTTCTAGGAGTTTTATGGTTTCAGATCTTATCTTCAGTCTTTAATCCATTTTGAGCATATTTTTGTATATGGTGTAAGAAGGTGGGCCAATTTCATTTTTTTTTGCATGTATCTTTCCACTATTTCCAGCACTACTTTTTGAAAAGACTGTCTTTACCCCAGTACAAGTTCTTCCTTCCTTTATCATAGATTAGTTGGCCATACAGTCATGGATTTATTTCTGGACTCTTTATTCTGTTCCATTCATTTATGTGTCTGTTTTTATGCAAATAACATACTGTTTTGATAACTGTGGGCTTGTAATATAATTTGATGTCTGGTAGCTTGATTCTTCTAATTTTGTTCTTTTTTTTTCAGGGTTGCTGTGCCTATTCTGGGTCTTTTATGGTTTCATAAAATTTTAGAATGATATATTTTATTTCTGTGAAGAATGCTTTTGGTATTTTAATGGGAATTGTATAGAATATATCGATTGCTTTGGGTAATATAAACATTTTAACTATATTAATTCTTCCTATCCATGAGCATGGTATGAGTTTTCATTTATTTGTGTCTTCTTTGACTTCTCTCTTCAGTGTCTTATAATTTTCTGAGTACAGGTCTTTTACTTCCTTAGTTAAATTTATCCGTAGGTATTTTTTTTTGATGCAATTGTAAGTGGGATTGTTTTTTAAATTCTTCTTTCACTAGTTTGTTACTGGTGTATATGAATACAACTGATTTCTGTATATTGATTTTGTATCCTGCTACTTTACCAAATTCATTTATTAGATTCAGTAACTTTGGGGTCGAATCTTTGGGATTCTCTATAAACAGTATCATGTCATCTGTAAATAATGACAGTTTTACTGCTTTTTCTATTTAGATGCATTTTATTTGTTTTTCTTGTCTGATCGCTGTGGCTAGGACTTCCAGTACTAAGAGTGATGGTAGTGGGCCTGTTTGTCTTAAGGAGATCTTAAGGAGAATGCTTTATTTTTTTTCCATTGAGTGTGAAATTAGCTGTGGGTTTATCATATATAGCCTTTATTAAATTGAGATATGTCATTTCTATTCCCACCTAATTGAGCATTTTTAAATCATAAATGGCTGCTGAATTTTGTCAAATGTTTTTTCTGCATTTTTGAAATGATCATGTACTTTTTATTTTTCATTTCATTTATGTAGTGTATCACATTAATCGATTTACATTTATTGAACCAACCTTGCATCATGGAAATGAATCCCACATGATCATGGTGTTTGTTTTTCATGTATTCCTGATTTGATTTGCTAACATTTAGTTAGAATTTTTGCATCTATGTTCATTAGGAATATTGGCCTATAATTTTTTTTTGTAATGCGTTAATCTGATTTTGAAATCAGGGTAATGGTGGCTTTATAAAATGAGTCTGGGAAACTGCCCTTTTCCTGGATTTTTCAAAATACTTTCAGAAGTATAGATGTTAATTCTTTCTTGAATGTTGGGTAAAATTCACCTGTGAAGCTATCTGGTCCAGAACATTTGTTTTTTGAGAGGTTGTTGATTACTGATTCAATTTTATTGTTAGTAATTGAGCTACTTAGAATTTCTGTTTCTTCTTGATTGGATCTTGGAAGTGGGTATGTTTCTAAAAATTTATCCATTTCGTCCAAACCACCAAATTTGTTGGCATATCATTGTTCATAGTATTTTCTTACAATTTCTTATATTTCTGTGATGTCCGTTGCAACTTCTTCTGTTTCATTATTGATCGTATATAGTTGGGTTCTCTCTCCTTTTTCTTTTCATTTTTGTTTTGAGGAGTCTAGTTAAAAGTTTGTCAATTTTGTTTATCTTTTCAAAGAACTAGCTCTTTGTTCTATAGATCTTTTGTATTTTCTTCTTAGTCTTAATTACATTTATTTACTCTCTGATTTTTATTATTTCCTCCTTTGTGCTACTTTTAAGCTTTGTTATTCTTTTTCCAGTTTCCTTAGGTGTAAGGTTAAACAGCTTATTTGAGATTTGTCTTGTTTCTTTAAGTAGACCTGCATTGCTATGAATTCCCTTTTAAAACTACTTTTGCTGTGTCCCATAGATTTTGGGTAGGTGGATTTTCATTCTCATTTGTCTCAAGGTACCTTTTAATTTTTTTAATCTCCTTGTCTACCCATTCATTATTTATTAGCATATTGTTTAGCTTCCATGTGTTTGTGCGTTTTTCAGTTTTTCTTATAATTGTTTTCTAGTTTTATATTATTGGAGTTATATAGAATACTTGGCATAATTTCAATTTTCTTAAATTTATTGAGGCTTGCTTTGTGGCCTAACATGTGGTCTATCTTGGAAAATGTTCCATGTGAGTTTGAAAAGAATATATATTCTGCTGCTTTAGGATGTAATTATCTAAAAACATCAATTAAATCCATTTGCTCTAGTGTGTCATTTAAGTCCACCGTATTCGTTTTCATTTCTGTCTGGAAAATCTGTCTGTTGGAGGTAGTGGGGTGTTAGTTTCCTATTATGATTCTGTTACTGTTTATATCTGCCTTTATGTCAGTCAAAATATGCTTTATGTATTTAGGTACTCCTATATTGGGTGCATAAATGTTTACAAGAGTGATTTCTCTTGTTGGACTGATCTCTTTATAATTAAGTAATGTCCTTCTTTGTTCCTTGTTGTAGTCTTTGTTTTAAAGCTTATCTTGTCTGATGTAAGTATTGCTACTCTAGGTTTTTATTCACTTCCACTGGCATGAAATGTTCTTTTGCATCCTTTTACTCTTGGTCTATGTGAATCTTTCTTTCTGAGGTGAGTCTCTTATAGACAATACATGCCTATATGTCTTGTTTTCTTATACATTTAGCTACCCTATGTCTTTTGATTGAAGCATTTAGTCCATTTATGTATAAAGTGATGATTGATAAGTACAAAGTCAATGCCATGTTGTTATTCATATTTTCTATTTTCTTATATTTGTTTTCTCCTTTCTTCTGCTTAAAGAAGTTCCTTTAGCATTTCTTGTAATGCTGGCTTGTTGGTAATATATTCCTTTAGCTTCTTCTTATCTGGTAAGTTTATTATCTCTCCTTCAATTTCAAATGACAGTCTTGCTGGGTAGAGTAGTCTTGGTTGTAGGCCCTTATTTTTTAGTATTTTGAGTATTTCCTGCAATTCTTTTTGGCCTGCAAAGTTTCTATTGAGAAATCCATTGAGAGCCTTATAGGAGTTCCCTTGTAGGTAAGTTGTTGCCTTTCTCTCATTGCTTTTAATATTCTTTCTTTGTGTTTAATCTTTCTCATTTTAATTATGATGTGTCTTCATGTGGAGCTATTTGGGTTCATATTGATTGGTATTCTCTGTGTTTCTTGAGTTTGTGTGTTTATTTCTTTTGCCAGGTTAGGGAAGTTTTTGGTCATTATATTTTTAAACAGGTTCTCAATCTCTTGCTCCCTCTCTTCTCCTTCTGGTAACCCTATGATGCAAATGTTATGCTTGATATTGTCCCAGATGTCTCTCAGACTATCTTCACTATTTAAAATTATTTTTTCTTCTTGTTTATCTTTTAGTTTTGGGTATTTTCTGCTACATTATCTTCCAGAGTGCTAATTCAATTTTCTACTTTATCCAACCCGTTGTTGACTTCTTCTAGTGTATTCTTTATTTTTTTGTTTTTTTTTTAATGTTAAACATATTGGTGAGACATTGCTTGGCAAGAATTATATACATTCTCGGTGTTTACAATTCTATAGTGCATTGTCAACTTGTATAATAGGTTCACCACCCAGTGTGAGTTCTCTTTCCATCACCATAGCTTTAGTTCCCCCTCCATCTTCTCCCAGACTTCCTCCTTCTCCCTTGACCTCCCCACTTGTCCCCAAGTAAACACTAAACTATTCATTGTGTCCATGGGTTTTTTTGTTTGTTTATTTTTATTTTTGTTGCTTTCAGTTTTATATTCCACATATGAGTGAAGGGAAACAGTTTTTGGTTTTTTTGCTTAGCATGATGATCTCTAGGTCCATTAATTTTGTCGTAAATGACAATATTTCATCTTTTCTTATAGCTGAGTAATATTACATTCTGTATACATACCACAGCTTCTTTATCCAGTCTTCCATCACAAAACACTTTGGTTGTTTCCATGTTTTGGCCACTGTGAACAGTGCTGCAATGGACATCGGGATACATAAGTCTTTGCTAACTAAGGCTTTCAAGGTTATGAGTAGGTCCTCAGAAGGGAAATTGCTGGGTTATATTGTAACTCCATTCCCAATTTTCTGAGAAACTTCTACACCATTTTCCAGAGTGGTTGTACCAATTTGCACTCCCACCAGCAGTGTGCAGGAGTCCCTTTCTCTCCACATCCTCTTCAGCACTTGTTGTTCTTTGTCTTGTTGATAATAGCCATTCTAACAGGTGTGAGGTGGTATCACATTGTGGTTTTGATTTGCATTTCCCTGATAGCTAATGAGGATGAACATTTTTTCATGTCTTCTGGCCATTTGTATTTCTTCTTGAAGGAAGTATCTGTTTAGTTCTTCTGTCTACTTTTTAATTTGGTTGTTTGTTATTTTGTTAAGTCATATTAGTTCTTTATATATTTTAGATATTAGACCCTTATCTAATTGCATTGTTTGCAAATATTTTCTCCCATTCAGTAGGCTGTCCCTTTGCTTTGTTGATGGTTTCTTTTGCTGTGCATAAGCTTCTTAGTTTGATATAATCCCATTCATTTATTTTTGCTTTTACTTTCCTTGCCTTTGAGGTCAGGTTTATAAAGTCTTCCTTGAGTCCTAGGTCTATAAATTTGGTACCTATGTTTTCTTCTATACAATTTATTGTTTTGGGTCTTGTATGAAGGTCTTTAATCCACTTTGAGTTAATTTTTATATATGGTGAGAGTTCACAGCTCAGATTCATTCTTTGCAATTGTTTTTCCAGTTTTCCCAGCCCCAAACTACTGAAGAGACTTCTTTTCTCCATTGCATATTTTTTGCTCCTTTATCAAAATTATTTGTCCATAAATTTGTGGATTTATTTCTGGATTTTCAGTTCTCTTCCATTGGTCTATGTTTCTGTTTTTCTGCCAATACCAAGTTGTTTTGATTATTGATGTTTTGTAATATAAATTGAAGTCAAGGAGTGTAATACCACCGTCCCTATTCTTTTTATGTAGTATTGCTTTGGCAATTTGAGGTCTTTAGTGGTTCCATCTAAATCTGATAATTCTTGTATCTATTTTATGAAAGTATGATTGTGGGATTGAGATAGGTATTGCATTAAATCTATAGGTTGCTTTCGACAAAATGGCCATTTAAACAATGTTGATTC
>PVJL010017296.1:0-18650 GCA_004026885.1 Lyroderma lyra
CCCACTCGTCCCCAAATAAACATTAAACTATCGATTGTGTCCATGGGTTATTTGTTTGTTCATTTCTTTTTTTCTTTGCTTTCAGTTTTATATTCCGCATATGAGTGAAATCATGCAGTTCTTTGTTTTTTCTGTCTGGCTTATTTCACTTAGCATGATGATCTCCAGGTTCATCCATTTTGTTGCAAATGGCAATATTGCCATTTCCAGGTCAGCTTTTAGATATTCAGGTGACCATTGCTTGTCATGTTTTCCTCTGCCTGAGGTCCCTGTTCTGGTCAAGTTTAATGTCATTGTGGGGGTGGGGGGTCTCGGATCTGGTCAGGTTGTGGTCATTCATGGATATCTGTGATAAGCACATTGGGATTTTACAGGGTGTCTCTCTTCCCTGTAACATTTAAAATGCCTTGGGATTGTCCTGGTCAGGTCTGCTGGGGTCCCTCCACTGGTCTCATGTGTGCCTGAGTTCTCTATTCCAGTGATATTAGAGATATGCATTGCAGGCTCTGTTCTCTTCAAGTTGGGGGTCTGCTGGAGCTGTCTGTGATGGTCAGGTTGTGGGTCTGCTAGGATTCTCTATACTGGTCATTTGGGGATTCTATCAGGGTTCTCTGTTCTGGGAAGGATATGCTGGAGATCTTTAAGCCTGGTCAACTTGGTGGTTCACTTGGCCTATCTGTGCTGGTCTATTGAGAGACATGCTGAGGTCTCTCTGCTGTTCAAGATAACAGGATACTGGGTACTGTACTAGTCACATTGGGTGTCTTTTGGGGTCCTTTTCTTGGTCAAGTTTTTGTTGTAAAGAAGTTTCTGTGCTTTTCATGTTGAGTTTCTGCCTGATGTCTCTCTGTTGGAAAAGTTAGAGGTCTGTGGGTGGTCTCTGTTCTGGTCAGATTGGGATCATTCAAGGGTCTCTGTGGTAAGTAGGTTAGGTTTCTGCTGGGGTGCCTCTGTTTTCAGTAACATTTGGAATTTGAATGGGGTTTGTCCTACTCAGGTTTGGGGGTTGATGGTGTCTCCCTGCTGTTGCTCTCAAGTAAGCTTGGGATCTCCCTTATGGTGACCTTGGAGGTCTGCATTGGGTGCTTTGTTCTAGTCAAGTTGTGAGTCTATTGGGGCTTTGTGTGATTGTTATGTTTGGGTTGTGCTTGAGCCCTTTTATGGTCATGTTGGAGGACTACCAGGAGTCTCTGTATTGGTCATTTGAGGGTTCACTGTGTTGATTAGGGTGGGGATGTTCTGGAGATCTTTGTTCCTGGTCATGTTAGAATTCTGTTTAGGGCACCTGTGCTAGTCAGTTTTGAAATTTTCTGTGGTCTCTTTAATGGTCAGGTTAATGGACTACTGGGGAATGTGTTTGTCAACTTGGGTGTCTGCTAGTGGCCTCTTTTCTGGTCATGTTCCCCGTCTGCAGGGATCCCTGTGCTTGTCATGTTGAGATTCTTCCTGAGGTTTCTGTGTTGAAGGTCAGTAGAAGGTCTCTGTTTCTGTCATGTTCTAGTCAGTCGGTGTCTCTGTTCTGGACAGGTTAGGTTTCTCCTTGGGGTCTCTTTCCCATCTACATTTGGAATCTGCATAAGATGTCTCTGGTTACTGTTTGGGGTTTCATGGGGTCTTTCTGCTTGTCTCTAGAGTGCCTGAATTGTCTGTTCTTGTCACCTTGGAGATCTGCATTGAGGCTTTGTTCTGGGCTGGTTCGGAGTCTGCTGTGGCTGTCTGTGATGGTCATGTTGGGGGTCTGCCTGAAGTCTCTATACTGGTCATTTGGGGTTTCTGTCAGCATCTCTTGCTGGTTAGGATGAGGATGTGTTGGAGATCTTTGAGCTTGGTTAGGTTGAGGTACTGGTTGGTGTATCTGAGCTGGTCTTTTTAGAGATGTGCTGAGATCATTTTGTTGGTCAGTTCAATAAACTGGTGGTTACTGTGCTTGTCAGTTTTTGTGTCTTTTGAGGTCTCTTTCTTGGTCATATTTTGTTCTAAAGGGGTTTCTGTGCTTGTCATGTTGAGTTTCTGCTTGACGTGTCTGGTTTGGTAAAGTTTGAGGTGTGTGGTTGGTCTCCGTTCTGGTCATGTTGGGATCATTTGAGAGTCTCTGTGCTAAGCAGGTTGGGGTTCTGCTGGGGTGCCTCTGTTGTCAGTTATGCTTGCAATATGTGTAGGGCTTTTCTTGGTGAGTTTTGGTGGCTGCTGTAGTCCTCTGCTGGTCACAGGTGTGCTTGGGGCCCCACTTCTGATAATCCTGGAGGTCTACATTGTGGGCTTTGTTCTGGTCAGGTTATGGGTCTGGTGGGGTTCTCTGTGTTGTCCTGTTGGGGTTCTGCTTGAGCTCTCTGTTATGGTCATGTTGGGGAACAGCCAGGAGTCTCTATGCTGGTCATTTGAGGGTTCTGTCAGGGTTCTCTGTGTTGGTTAGGATGGGAATGTTCTAGAGATATTTGTTCCTGGTCACGTGGATTTCTCTTTGGGGTATCTGTGTTGGTCAGTTTGGAGATTTGCTGGGGTCTCTTTTCTGGTCAGCATTAAGCTGGTAGGTACTGTGCATCTCAGGTTGGGTGCCTCTGTAGGGGCTTCTTTCCTGGTCATGTTCCGGGTCTGCAGGGATCCTAGTGCTTGTCATTTTGCATTTCTTTCAGAGGTCTCTGCATTAGTCATGTTTGAGGTCAGTGTGTACTCTTTGATTAGGTGAGGTTGGGGTCAGTGGTGGCTATCTGTTCTTGGCTGCTTGTGGTTCTTCAGGGGTCTCTGTTTCTAGTCACATTTGGAATCTGCCTAGGGTTCTTTCTGGTCAATTAGGGGTCTGCTGGAGTCTTTTTCCTAGTCTCAAGAGTGCCTAAAGCCTCTGTTTTGTCACTTTGGAGGTGTGAATTGTGGGCTCTGTTCTGGACTTGTTGAGATTGTACTGGAACTGTGATCTTCAGGTTTGAATTCTGCCAAGAATTTCTATGCTGGTCACTTGGAAATTCTTTCCAAGTTCTCTGTGCTGGTTAGGATGAAGATGTACAGGAGATGTATTTGCCATATCACGTTGGGGGTCTCATTAGAATATCTATGCTATTGTGTTTGGAGATTTGCTAGAGTCTCTCTGCTGGTCAGGTAAATGGATTGCTAGGTACTGTTCCTGTCAGGTAGGGTGTTTCCTGTGGATCGTTTTTCTGGACAGGCTCTAAGTCTGCAGGGGTCCCTGTGCTTGTCATGTTGAATTCTGCCTTAGGTCTCTCGGTTGGTCAAGTTTGAGGTAGGTGAGTGTTCTGTGTTCCGGTCAGTTTCATGTCAGTCAGAGGTTTCTGTGCTAGGCAGTTTGCAGTTCTGTTCGGAGTTTCCATGATGGTCAGTTTGAGGTCTTCTGGGCATTTCTGAGCTGATTAGTTTGAGGTCCTGTTGGGAATCACTGTTCTGGTCAGGTTGAACATCTGCTGGTGTTCTCTGACCAGGTCAAGTTGAAGATCTGCATTGTATCTCTGTGCACAGTGAGTTTTGGGTCTGCCTGGGTTCTCTATGCTGGTGTATTTAGAATTCTGTTGGTGTGTCTGTGGCAGTCACACTTAGTGTCTGACTTGGGTCTCTATATTTGTCATGTGGAAGTTATGCATGGGGACACTGCTGGTGAGGTAGGCATCTCTTTTAATCTCTCTGCTTGTCAGGTTGAGGGACTGATGTGTACTGTGCCTATTAGTTAAGTGATCTGCCAGGGCCGCTGTGCTTGCCATGTTGAGTGTCTGACTGTGTTCCCTGTCCTGTTCAGCTTAAAGGTTGACTGGTGGTCTATGTGCTGGTCAGATTTTGGTTCTGGTGGGTTTTTTTGTCCTGGTGAGTTTTGGCGCCTGTTGGGGGTCTCAGTACTATTCAGCTGAGTGGACTTGTGGGGGTCTCTATACTCTTCAGGTTGGATGCCTGCATGGAGTTTCTTTGCTGGTCAGATTGGTTGTCTGCCTTAGGACTTTGTGCTAGTCAGGTTAGGTGTCTGTTGGGAGTCTCTTTCCAGGTCAACTTTTTTTTTAATTCATTTTTATTGTTAGACTTATTGGGGTGACATCTGTTAGCAAGGATTACATAGGTTTCAGGCATACAATTCTACAGTGCATTTTCTTCTTATGCTGTTTTTTCTGCCTGAGGTTTATTGTGATGGTCAAGTTTAATGTCATTGTGGGATCTCAAAACTGGTCAGGTTGGGGTCATGTGGGGGTGTGTATGATGGTCACATTGGCCATTTGCAGGGTGTCTCTGTTCTCAGTAACATTTAAACCTGCCTTGGTTTATTCATGTCAGGTTTGTGATTTACTGGGGTCCCCACTGGTCTCATGTGTGTGTGGGTTATTGGTTCTAGTCACATTGGACATCTGCATTGCAGGCTCCATTCTGGTAATGTTGGGGATCTGGTGGAACTGTCTGTGATGGTCAGGTTGGGGGTCTGCAAAGAGTCTCTATGCTGGTCATTTGGGGGATCTTTCATGGTTCTTTGTTGGTTAGAATGAGTATGTGCTGGAGGTCTTTGAGCTTGGTTACATTGGGGGACTGCTTGGGGTATCCGTGCTGGTCTGTTAAAGATATTGTGAGGTCTCTCTGCTGGTCAGTTTAATAGACTGGCACTGTGTTTGTTAGATTGAGTGTCTTTTGGAGTCCCTTTCTTGGTCAAGATTTTGTTCTGAAAATGTTTCTGTGCTTGTCATCTTGAGTTTCTGCCTGATATTTATAAAGATTGAGGTTTATGCATGGTCTCTGTTTTGGTCAGGTTGTGATCATTAGATGGTCTCTGTGCTAAGCACTTGGGGTTCTGGTGGAGTGCCTCTGTTCTTAGTCACATTTGCAATGTGCATGGTCTTTGCTCAGGTCAGGTTTTGGGGCTGCTGTTGTCTCTGATGTTCTCAGGTAGGCTTGGGGTCCCTCTTCTTGGGATCTTGGAGATCTGTTTTGGTCAGGTTGTGGGTCTGTTGGGGCTCTCTGATTGTCATGTTGGCATTCTGTTTGAGCTTTCAGTTATGTTCATGTTGGGGGGACTTTTAGGAGTTCTATGCTTGTCATTTGAGGTGTTGTCAGTGTTCTCTGTGTTGGTTAGGATGAGGATGTTCTGGAGATCTTTTTTCCTGGTCATGCTGGATTTCTGTTTGGGGTATCTGTGCTGTTCAGCTTGGAGATTTGCTGTGGTCTTTTTTGTTTGTTTGTTTGGTTGGTTGGTTGGTTGGTTTTGTTTTTTTGGCAGGTTAATGAACTGCTGAATACTGTGCTTGTCAGACCATGTTTGTCTTCAGCGTCATTTTTCTGTTCATGTTCCATGTCTGCAGGTATCCCTGTGTTTGTCATGTTGAGTTTCTTACAAAGTTTCTGTGCAAATCAAGTTGGGGATCTCTTTTTCCATCAGGCTAGAGTCATTCAGGGGTCTCTGTGCTGGACAGGTTTGAGTTATTCTGGGGGTGTCTTTTCCCAGCCACATTTGGAACCTGCCTCGGGTCTGTCCTGGTATGTTTGTGGTATCCTGGGGTCTTTCATCTTTTCTTGGGTGAGCATGAAGACTCAGTTCTGGTCACCTATGAGTTCTACATTAAAGGTGTGTTCTAGTCTGGTTAGGGATCTTCTGGCACTGTAAATGTGGTCAGGTTTGAGGTCTGCTTGGGTTCTCTGTGATGATAAGATTGAGTGTCACCCAGCATCTATATGCATGTTATTTAGGGGTTCTTTAAGATTTCTCTTTGTTGGTTAGAATGAGGATATGCTGGAGATATTTATGCCTCATAACGTTGGAAATCTGCTTAGGGTATCTGTACATACACTGACACATGAAATATTAATATAACAAGAGAGAAAACCCATAACAAAATGAAATATAGTATGATGAGAATTGATAAAAAACATAATACTGATTATTTTTATAAAAATATACAATAACTATCACGTTGAAAGAAGAAAAGTGTGACCATTATTACAAACTGAGAAGGTATTAGAGTTTATATAAAAATTACAAAACATCATTGAACCCAGAATTATTTTAAGAGGATCATTTCAGATCATTTTGAACAGATGATGTTTATGTTATACAAGCTGATGCACATTATGTAATTTTAAGAACAAAACAACTCATGGCACTAAAATTACAACTTTTGCTATCAGAAATAAAAAGCATGCATTTGTATCTAACCCAAATAACCACAAAGGTAGAGAGAAAAATTTTACAATAATAACACGAACTGTAAATTATTGAGATTAATTTTTATACAAGCAAACATCTATAATTCATGGCAGAAGTATTGGCAATTCACCAAATATATCTACTCTTTGTACTTGTGCCTTATCCATATTTCTTTTTCTTTCTTTCTTTTTTTTTTTTTTTTTGGCTGCATTTTCTGGAAAGCCTTGGTATCCACAACTTAAAAACCATAGCATTGCTATGAACATCCCCAACCATGTCACAAGTGCCACCAAAACTAATTTCTCCTTCTCTTCTGTACCCAATCTTCTCTCAGAGTCCACCAATATTGGTTCTTTAAAAAATCACAAAGTCTGTGAATTGAGGTCATCCAAGGCTCTACATGTATCTCAGGCGAGTGGTTGAAAGAGAGCACGCTAGCTTTAGTAAAGTTCATAGTTTCTGCCATGGCAAATATCTTGCAAAGGTACACTTGCAAACCATTAGCAGTAATCACCAACTTAAGCATGTCAGGGCAGCTTCTCTGAAATAAAAATGTACAATTATCTTCAAGTATAACTAGACAGAGAAGCACTAGAAGACAGAGACCAAGTGTCAGAGAATGCAAATCAGCCGCATTGGGTGTGTAACTTCTTATTTAAAGGATTTTAAGATGTGAATGCCCTCACCCAGACTGCAGTTCTACTGATTTTTTCGCTCCCTAGTCCAATCCCCTAAAGTAGTCTGGTCCCTGACTCTGCCAGGGCACTCTTCAAGACCTGAAAATACACAAATGATGCCATTATTGCCAACCTGGGTTTCCAAAGCTCTGCGCAGCCACCTATTAAAAAAATCAGAATTTGTGTTGGACTAAATAAAAAATAAAAAAGACCCTGTCAGAATCTTGGATCAGTAAGTTCCAGGATTTCCAAAGGGGTGCAGCACCCCAAATCCAAATGCACCCATTCCTTTCGGAAATCCAGGAGGGTCACACCACTCATGCCACCCACGTTCAGTGAGTTCTTTATTGGTTATTTCTCTTCAGCCATAAACCCAGCACTGGATCTCAGGACTCATGCCACTTCCAGCTCCTCTAGGAAGGTGGCACTATCCAAATACCTAGCGTTAAGATGTGGAAAATAAAGAAAGGCTTGATGATGGTGGTGCCAAATTCTGCTCAGGCAGCGAATTGGTTTTCTAAAGCTGACTGCAAAACCTGAGGCATTGATGGTTCCTGCACTGCCTGGGGATCAGTGATAAAAATTGTGTGCCCTTGACAGCTTGACATTGGGCAGGGAATCCAGGAGAACTTGGCACAGTTGTATCTATTGTTTATTATTTGTGTCCTGAACGTTTCTGAATTATCTGAGACACCAGAGCCCTTTTTCACCTTTAAACACTCCCCGCCCCCACAAAGGCAGTGCCACTCACTGTCATTCTCTTTTTCAGTGTTATAATCCTTGAAGCCTCAGTCCAGTGCAGCCTGTGCTAATCAGTCAAGGCATGACACCTGAGTTTGACTGAGTTATCTAAATGTATGAATTGTCCAGCACTGTTCTGGGAACTAAGGTTACACTAAACAATGTAAGTGTATCTCCACACTCAGAAATCCATCTCAGATTTTCTCGCACAAGCTAATGAAAACAACTACAGGTATACATATTCAATCTTTATTTTCATGTCAAAGAGCCAGACCCCACAATTGTAAACAAGCACACAAATTTTTTCAAAGCATGAGGACATTTTCTTTTGTGGCTCCAATACTTTCCTGCTTCTTTTATTTTAATTCATTTTTATTGTTAGACTTATTGGGGTGACATCTATTAGCAAGGATTACATAGGTTTCAGGCATACAATTCTACAGTGCATTGTCAACTTGGTATAATAATTTCACCACCTAATGTGACTTCTCTTTCCATCACCTTATATTTAGCTTCCCCCCTCCTCTCCCACCCCCTCCCCTTTCTCCCCTCTGCTTCTTCATAAGACACATACACATCAAAAACTGGAGGACACTGCTAGTTCCTGAGCCTGCTGTTTTATTCACATATTTACTAAAATAAATAGTAGTAATGTCAGGTAGCTTTGGTAATGTGGTTGTGATGAGCAAGGCATCATAGTAGGTGATATATCATTACTCCACTAATAGCCCCATAAGAGAACATTACTATGATTCTTTTGTACAAAGTCTTATGAACCAAGCAACTGCTATGTCCCATGTGTCTAATTTAATTGCCATTTTTTTCAGACAAAAACTGAGCCTAGGCAAAACAAGTCTATGGTTTTACTTTGAAAATCAAGACTTATGGGATCATGAGGACTTCTCTCATTTTGGGTCTTTTTCTCTGAGCACCCCACTTATGTACTACACAAACACACACAAAATGACTGCCCACCTGGCAGTACAAAAGGAAACACTTACTCCAGAGGTTATCGCACAGACAAAACAAAGTGGTTGGAAGCAGCTCTGTAATAGTGCAGCTGCATTCAATTTGGGGGCATCATGCTCAGTGCCCATAAATAGTCTGGAAGATTCACTATGCTGATGGACAGAAAATGCTAAATAGCAAAATGTTAGCCTAAGCCAGCATTATTACTGGGAAGCTGAAAGAACAATGTATGGTTCCTGTGTCTCTATCTTCTGCATCTGTAACTAAAAGCAGACATACCCAGTGTGCAGAAGATTCTGAAAACAAGGTCTCAGCATCTTTCTCTTTAACATATTGTGCATCGATGAAGTAGCATAAAGATTCTAGCAGCCTGCAGAAGATCCTGTTTTCACTTGTTCTCCATCAGTATCCAGTGTGTTCCAGGTCCCTGACAAATGCTTTCAACTTTTTATAGTTTTTTCAGAGCAAAGGACATATTAAGGCTAAGTGGGTAATGCAGAAATGTGGCAGAGCAGAGAAACATTGGACCAGGAAACAAGTGCCAGTCTAGCATTGTTGGAGTCCCAGATTCCTCATTTAAAAGTGTGTGAAGTCATTCTCTAGGCTCAGGTGAGAGGTCACATGAGTAAGCTAGACACAAACAATGGAGTAAAAAAGGGAATGAAGACAAGCTCCAGGGAGTTCTCACAATTCCCTAAAGCCTGTAGGCCCAACCCCTTTGCTTTCTAGTCTCTGGTGTACTAACAGCTTTCAGAACCTTAGACAGAAGAGCATGCTTTGATTTTAGGTTTCCCTGTCTGTGGCTGAAGTACCAGGATTTATCACCAGGACGCAAACTGTCCCAACTACAGTGAATGTCCCCAGATTCAAGAAAAACAGAGTTCATTTTGGGTGTTTCTTCCTCTGAGCAGCAGACACCGCTGATTATTAGTGTCCATCTTTACAATGTAAGCTGCTTACAGACCATAGGGCACTCTGAGTGCTTTTCACAATTTTTTTCCAGTTTTGGTGCCTGCTATACTCACCATAAGCAGGAATGATGGTACCCATATGTGCCTTGCCCCCCCCCCAGGGGATTAAAGCCTGGAGTGGGCAATAAACTCTCTCTCTGTGAGAGAGAACAGCGAGTGTTGTAAGGAGGACCACTGACACTAGGTGTGTTTGATAGTCCTCAGTGCTGCAATTTACTCTGTGACCTGAGGGCAGGAGGAGCCACTCTTGGAGAAGTCAAAGAACAGTGTGCTGATGTGGGGCCACTCAAAGGGGCCAAGATATGGAGGTAGAAATAAATTTGGCCAGAGAGGTTTGGAAAGGCTCAAGGTGATAAAAAATGAGTTAAGGACAAGAGGGCCAGACTCAGGATGAAGCATGAGCTAGTTGTCTGCAGTGTGTACCCAGCCCTCTCACATAGAATTTACTACAAGAAACATGGTCCAAATCTCAGTTGTGATCAGATTCCAGGCTCTGCTCAGCAGTGACCTTCTTCCTCAAGTTCTTCTGGGATGCTGGGTTTCCCTATCAACAGAGGCTCACACTAGGAGAGTTCTGTCTGCTACATCATGCATGGACTGGGCTGGGGGAGGGTTCAGCTCAAACAGGGACCCAAGGCTTTTCTCTCTGTGGGTGGCAATCTTCTGTTATTGTTTTTCATGTGTCCATTGGTTTACTTCTTAGTTTATTGCATTGGAGCCTAATAAGTCAGATTGTAATATGAAATTCTGCCTCAAGAGAACATAGGGTTAGAAACATATAGTAAGAAACACACAGTAAAAGAAACAGTGAGGCACACAGAAATAGACATACACACAGAGAGGAACAGCATCCAAGAAGCAGAGATAATAACAGAGTAAAACTCAGACAAAGGAAGACTCAGAGAGATAGAGAGAGCAAACAGTGTGTAACTTTCTATATCTCTGTGTTAGAAATGAAACGCATCATATTGCTCTGTTCTATAATTTATTTTACAATCCAGGCAAAATGTCCATCCAGCTTCAAACAAAAGTTCTAGCAAAAGGACATTTGATGTGGAGGTAGGCAAACTGGCAGCCACTGTGAGCCTGCCCAGCACAAAGAACGTGATTAGGCACTTTGACCATGGACTAAACATAAAGGGAGACCTAGATGGTTCTATACCCAAGGGATTTCAGTTCATTTCAACCATCTGGGACTCAATCAAGCAGGAGTATAAGTGGGAGTCACTGGATGCCAGACTAGGCCTTACATATAGGACCTCTGTTCAGTGCTCTGCTCAGCATTTTTATAATTGCTTCTTTATTACATCTGTGCTTTTGTCTCTCTGACACCAGCCGGGGCTTCCAAGAACTACAGGTGTATTAAGGTCTAATGACAGCCTCTGAATGCTAAAAGAAACAACACTGTGCTAATTGGAGTCTAGAAAGGCCCTAGTAAAACATAATTTTCCAGGGTGCCATCACTGGTAAGATTAGGTACAAGAACTAAACTCAACTCTGCTTTCTAAAGTGAGAGCCTCAGAAAAACTAAGGCCTTTCTAGTGTGTGGGATAAACTATGTTAGTGCAGCTGTGTAATATCTTGGCATAAAGTGAAAGGTTCACAATCACTAACACAGATATGCCATGGGGTGGTATTATTTTAGAAGGAAGCCCAGGTAGGGGACCCCATACAGTGACCTCAATTTTTTATCATAGAGTCTAGCAGAACCTGGAGCCCTAGTAAACAGGTAGCCATATTCTGGAGAAGCTTCTGCCCAGCTCATTTATTTAATGACATTCAATGTATTAAAATGTTTTCTTGTTGTGTCTCGAGGTCACATGGCAGTGCCCTTAGGTAAGCCTGTAGTTGGATACCATTCTCTTTCCTCAGGTATTATTCAAGTCACACTCCAGAAGTATCTGGACATATTCTGAAGGAAGGCAAAGGTAGCACAAGAATTCCCAAGGCAGTCAAATCTCAGAAAATTTCCTAGCCCTCTTATCCCACCTTGACAGCCTTATATCTCCCCCATGTGTGTTTGGAGGATAGTGGTGGTGGTAGTAGTAGTAATATTCACAAATGATGTCATACCCTGAACAAAAGCTGGCTGAGGAGAGCTCAGTAGCCTAAAGGGCTTGTCATGTTCACACCTTAAGTCAAGGGTGGCTGTCTTGGATGTGGAGAACAGAGGGACTTGGCCTAGGGTTAATTCCAAGCCCTCCAGGAATATGCCACATGGCTGAGATAATGTCTGTGCTGACAGCCTGTGTCTGATCTGGGAGCTCAAGGTCAGGTGGACAGAAGAACTCTGATGCATGCACAGTGGCTCGTGTTCTCTGTCACCACAGAGCTGTAGACAGGACATAACTGAGGATCTACTCAATGAGAACACCCACTCCATTTTGCTCTGCATGAGAGACTTGCATGCCATACCACCAAGCACCAGCACACAATCTCAGTGAGATTTTCCATGAAGGTGCCTTTAATCCCAGGGCCCAGAGATGGCCAGGAAAGGCCACTATCCCAGATACAAGTCAGGCCACTCCCCAGGGTAGACTCCTGGATTTGCTAGCAAGTTGTCATGAGGTTTGACCTGGAGCACCAAGATTAATTTCCACTGATTCAGTTGGAACACCTGGATCAGAGGAAGGCAGAGTGTCAGGGTTAGAAGAGACTGTTGGAGGTGCACATGAGCCTGCAGAGATAGCTAGATGCCACACTTAAAGAGAGGAGCCCAAGAGACTGACAGCAGGCCAGGGAAAAAGAAAGGACTCTGATTGCCATCTGGGCCTGCACCCAGGGAAGTGGCTTCTCTGAGGGACGTGGTCAGGAGTTTTAAATGCACCTGGAAAGATGGACATTGGCCACCTTTGCTCCTGTCTTCCTTACAGCTAAGTTAAAAAATCATAGCACAGCCGAGACCCTATTCTTATGACTCCAGAGAAGCTAGTTGCAGGGAATAGCCAGCCAATGTCATACCACATCCAAACCCTGAGGAGCATCCACTTGCAGCAGCTTTACCAGAGCTACAGATCTACCTAATGGTTAAGGAACTGCAGTTCTATCAGCATGAGACAGACCTGTCACTCTTGGGTTGTGAGGTGGGGGGCTGGATTCTGGAGCACTTTCTGGAAGCACCTGGTGAAGAACTCAGCATCCCTGGAAGATAAACTCTAATCTGAATCAACTTTGGTGTTTCAAGGAAACCTGGAGATGTCATTGCACCCAGCATTTCTACACCAGTGGCCAGATCTGGAATGCTCTCCTGCACTGTTTTCTGTATAAGACCTTTCATGCTGTTGCCCAACTGAATATCCCTATTATTGTCTTTCCCTTTCTTGTTAGTTTTTTTCTTTAATTTTTACGCACATTTATATAATCTTTTACATTAAGATGTTAAATTCATTATAGTACAATTTAACACTTACTATGGTAAAGTGTGCTTTTATGAGCATTAATTCATCCATCATTACTCTCAAGCTCTGAAATATTTCATCAGATTGGGAAGCGATGGTGTTAAAATAAAATAGTGTCTCACACCATGACTAGGCAAGGCCTCCTTGGCCACATCAGAGTTCACACACAAACCTAAACAATATATCTAAGATAATCCCCAAAGGAAACATTCTTTTTTAATGTGTAGTTTGAATTTGTCTTTCTGTTATATTAGGTTGAGTTTGTCAGATGAGAACTATTTAGGAACTGCAACCTTTTGAGTGTGGGGGAAAACTACACAAGTAAGTCTCATTTTGTAGCTTAAAAATCATTAGAGTTAAAGAACTAATAAGCCAAGGGCTCTTAGGGATTTGAAATCTTATTGAAACTGAGATGTTTAATGTCTGGAATTACATCAAATTTTAAGTGTTGTAGTACCTTAGATGGTTTGTTTAGTTTAGTTTTGTTTTGTTTTAAGAAAGGTAGAAACTTATGTTTAAGGATTAAAATCTTATTATAATTGTTTTTACAGTATGCCAATAACTTTAGGCTTTAGTGACAATTATCAAAGATAGTTAAAAGGAGAATAATATTTTGCTTTTGACTGATAGGTATCTTTTAGATAGTATTTAGAATAAATATAAGATTTTCATTAGATTTATATGCAATGGTTTAAGGGGTCTGTTGGGTTTTTTGAATTAAATTTAAAATTTTCTTAAGGAAATTTTATAAATTATAAAGGAGATGTCAGAATCATAAACTGAAAAAGAATACAAGTTTTCTCTGTTTTGCTATTCTTACTTAAGTAATTGCTATAAATTAATCAGGTACATATATGTGTGCACTTAAAATACCTTGTCTGAAAAGTCTTCCATCATCAGGGACCTGAATTTCCCCAGTGTGTATGCTGGATTTTATTAATTCATCTCAGTCACAAATACAATATCCTATGTACTGTTATCCACAGATTTCAGTGTCTTCTTAGGGAACACTCTCCTCCTATTCTTTTCTTTTTCTCCACCCAGTGTTAGGCTTTTCAAGAGCTTTGTTTTTATTACAACTTGATAGAGGCATTTGTTGGATTATAAGAATGAGACTGGCTATTAATGTTTGGAAAGGCATGGTGATGGCAGCTTGACTGTTTAAGCTTAACTTTGTGAAATCTGCATTTATTTCACAGTAATGATTTTTGTACATCTATTAAGTATCCATAAATGTTTTGCTGTTTGATCCCAAAATGTAGACAGTAGGAATTTATTTTGTAATGGAGACAATCTTTTATTTTTTTACTATAAAACTACAATTTTATTGTTTCATAAAGTCTTACCACTCTAGTACGATTTCCTTTGGAGATTTGCACCAGTGTCAGTGTTCGATTTCATTTTTAAATCATCTTGTTAAGTTAAGCTTCCCAATGTAAACTTGCTTGTGCTATAAAATATCCCCACTAGAAGTCTGAGCAGTCTTGCATTATTGAGAGCCAAGTGCTTGATTCTTTTATTAATTCATTGCTAGAAAACCTCGTATAGCTAATTTCTTCTTAACTACACTGAAGAAATTAATGAAGGGTTTTAAAAAATTATAATTGTTAAATTTAATGAAATACCATTTAGGCTCAAACCTGAAATGAAAGCAAATATTAGCATAACAACAATTATTAATTAGATATTTTATTGTTAAATTAATTGGGGTGACATTGATTCATAGAAGTTACATAGGTTTCAGGTGTACAATTCTATACTATATCCTCCACATGCTGCATTAAGTGTTCATCACCCTTAGTCAGTTCTCATTCCATCACCAAGACAAATTTTACTAACTCTTTTTTTTTTTGAGTTAAGTACTGTGATTTGCAAATTGCTTTTCCAGAGAGGATATTGAGAATGTGGACAAGGGCAAATATCTCTCTACTCAAACAACTATTTTAAAAAATTATCTGCGACAGATGACTGGATAAAGAAGCTGTGGTACATATACACAATGGAATATTACTCAGCTGTAAGAAAAGATGAAATATTGCCATTTTCGACAAAATGGTTGGACCTGGAGATCATCATGCTAAGTGAAATAAGCCAGACAGAAAAAACAAAGAACTGCATGATTTCACTCATATGCGGAATATAAAACTGAAAGCAAAGAAAAAAAGAAATGAACAAACAAATAACCCATGGACATAACCAATAGTTTAATGTTTATTTGGGGATGAGTGGGTTAGGGTGGGGAGAAATGGGAGGGGATGGGAGAGGAGGGGGGGAAGCTAAATATAAGGTGATGGAAAAAGAAGTCACATTAGGTGGTGAACTTCTTATACATCAAGTTGACAATGCACTGTAGAATTGTATGCCTGAAACCTATGTAATCCTTGCTAACAGATGTCACTCCAATAAGTCTAACAATAAAAATGAATTAAAAAAAATTATCTGCTCAGAAACCTCCACAATAAAAATTTTTAAGAGAGGACAGAAATCCTGGTATTAATGAATTATGGTATAGTCAGTTTACCATGCCATTGATTCTCAATTTCTAACCCACTGTTAAAGAAACTCTAGAACTTAGTGTTGAAGTAAAGGATGCTTAAACAATATGCCATAGAATTGAACTGTTCTTTTATACCAAAACTTGTATATTCAACTATGGATCTTTTAAAAAATAAATTTTGAATCAAAGTTCAGTGAACATTAGGAAAGATGCTGCAGTCCTTCAAGGTCAGACATGGGTAGAACTGCATATAAGAACCCCAGGGTTCCAGGGTGTGGGCACTAACAGGGCATAGTGCTGCTAGCTACTTTAGTTGTACCAATCAACCTCAGTGACTTCCTGATGATAAACCAAATTTTTGTCAATAGTGGTCATGCATAGCCTTGCGGTCGGATGCACTTTCCCCAGAGAACTTGGAGCAAGCTCCTAAATTTTTCTATGTGGATCACTTTCTGGAAAGATTTCTTTGTTAGTTGATGTTGAATTCAGTCGAATTGGTACACATTAATGTGGACAATTTAAAGTGCCATAATATCATTAATGGTGGTTATTAATGTTAAGCTGTAATTACACTTTGTTAATCTGAATCAGTCTTTATGAGAGCAGACAATCAATTTTGGGAAATTGTCATTAAAAAAAGTGCTATATACTTCATTCCTTAATATCACTATGTTCACCTACCTGGGGTCTATGTGTTGGTCAATTTGGGCATCTGTCTGAATCTTTCTGCTTCTCAGGTTCAGAGACAGTTTTGGCAATGTGGTGCTAATGTTGCTTATCTGCTGGGGCTGTCTTTGCTTTTCAGGGCCATGTCTGTTTTGGTTTCCATGCTGGTCACATTGAGTTTGTCTGACGTGTCTGTGCTGGTCAGGCTGGAGGTCAGCTCAAGGTCTCTATGTGGTCAGGCTGGGCTTCAGCCTAAGGTCTCTGTGTTTGTAAGGTTAAAATTGCTCTGGGGTCTCTGTGCTGGTCAGGTTGGGGTTATCCTTGGGTCTCTGTTTTTTGTGTGTTGGGTTTTTACATGAGGTCTCTGTAACCTCTGGTGAGGTTAGGAATCTCCCGGGGGGCTTCCTGCTTGTCCGTTTGGAGGTCTTACTTGGGTCTCTGTGCTGGTCAGGTTAGGAAATTTCTGGGGATCTCTGTGCTCAGTGAGGTTTTGGGGCAGAATTTTACTTCTGTCCTGGTCATGTTTGGGGTCCCCTTGGTTCTCTTTGCTGGCCACAGAAATATCTGCCTGAGGACTCTCTTTTGTTCATGTTGCAGGTTTTATAGGGTTCTGTGTGCTGTTCAGGTGGGAAATCTGTCAGATTTTTTTCTAGTCCAGTTGGGGGTGTTCTGGAGTCCCTGTGCTGGACATGTTGTGTTGAACTGAGGTCTCTGTGCTGGGCAGATTGGGCGTCTGGCAGGAGTTTGCGTCCTAGTAATGATAGGGTTCAGCCTGGGTTCTCTGTTCCTGGTGAGGTTGGTGGTCTTCGTGGGATCTCTGTGATATGTCAATTTGAGTTTTTCATGGGTCTCTGTGAACAGTCAATTTTGGGGTCTTCCTAGGAATTTTATGCTGGTGTATTTGGAATTCTGCTGTTGTCCCACTGGTGGTCACACTTAGTGTCTGCTTTGGGTCTCTAGTCTGGTCATGTTGAAGATATGTCTGAAGACACTGTGCTGTTCATGTTGGGGCCTGTTTTGATCTCTCTGCTGGTTTGGTTGGGGGAATGATGGGGTACTGTACCTATCAAGTTGGGCATCTGCTGGGGGTCTCTTTGCTGATCTGGTTCTATGTTTGCTGAGGTCTCTGTACTTGTCATGCTGAGTGTAGTCCTGGGGCCTCTGTCCTGCTCACGTTGGAGGTTGGCTGGGTGTCTCTTTGCTGGTAAGATATATTTTTTTTAATTGGGGTGACATCTGTTAGCAAGGATTACATGCTGGTAAGATATTGAGTCTGCTGGGATTCTCAGTGGTATTCAGCTTAGGTATTTTCTGGGGTTCTTCATACTTGTCAGGTTAGAGGTATGCATGAGGTCTCTGTATTTGTCAGATTGGTTGTCTGCCTGAGGATTCTGTGTTGGTCACATCAGGGGTCTTCTGGGGTCTTGGTTTCCAGGCAAATTTGAAGTGTTCCTGGGGTCTTTCTTCTGGTCACATTGGAGGATTGCATTCATAGCTCTATTCTGGTTAGGTTGGAGGTCTGCTGGTGCTGTCTGTGATGATCAAGTTTGCGGTCTGCTGGGGCTCTCAATGATAGCCAGGGAGGGTCTGCTTGGCATCTTTATTCTGGTTAACTGAGGGTTCTTTTTATTTATTTATTTATTTATTTATTTATTTATTTATTTAAATTCATTTTTATTGTTAGACTTATTGGGGTGACATCCGTTAGCAAGGATTACATAGGTTTCAGGCATACAATTCTACAGTGCATTGTCAACTTGATGTATAATAAGTTCTCCACCTAATGTGACTTCTCTTTCCATCACCTTATATTTAGCTTCCCCCCCTCCTCTCCCACCCCCACCCCTTTCTCCCCTCCCTAACCCACTCGTCCCCAAATAAACATTAAAATATTGATTGTGTCCATGGGTTATTTGTTTCTTCATTTCTTTTTTTTTCTTTGCTTTCAGTTTTATATTCCGCATATGAGTGAAATCATGCAGTTCTTTGATTTTTCTGTCTGGCTTATTTCACTTAGCATGATGATCTCCAGGTCCATCCATTTTGTTGCAAATGGCAATATTTCATCTTTTCTTACAGCAGAGTAATACTCCATTGTGTAAATGTACCACAGCTTCTTTATCCAGTCATCTGTCGCAGGGCACTTTGGTTGTTTCCATGTTTTGGCCACTGTGAATAGCGCTGCAATGAACATTGGGGTACATAAGTCTTTGCGGACAAAGGTTTTCAAGTTCTTTGGGTAGATCCCCAGAAGGGGGATTGCTGGGTCAAATGGTAGCTCCATTCCCAATATTCTGAGGACCCTCCATAATGCCTTCCACAGTGGTTGTACCAGTTTGCACTCCCACCAATAGTGTACCAGAGTTCCTTTTTCTCCACATCCTCTCCAGCACTTGTTATTCCTTGTCTTTTTGATAATAGCCATTCTCACAGGTCTGAGGTGGTATCTCATTGTGGTTTTGATTTGCATTTCCCTGATAGCTAATGAGGATGAGCATTTTTTCATATGTCTGTTGGCCATTTGTATTTCCTCATGGGAGAAGTGTCTGTTTAGTTCTTCTGCCCACTTTTTAATTGGGTTGTTTGTTTTTTTGTTGTTAAGTCTTATTA
>PVJL010017297.1:0-18650 GCA_004026885.1 Lyroderma lyra
ATGTGGAGAAAAAGGAACTCTGGTACACTGCTGGTGGGAGTGCAAACTGGTACAACCACTGTGGAAGGCAGTGTGGAGGTTCCTCAGAAAATTGGGAATGGAGCTACCATTTGACCCAGCAATCCCCCTTCTGGGGATCTATCCAAAGAACTTGAAAACCTTTGTCCGCAAAGACTTATGTACCCCAATGTTCATTGCATCGCTGTTCATAGTGGCCAAAACATGGAAACAACCAAAGTGCCCTGCGACAGATGACTGGATAAAGAAGCTGTGGTACATATACACAATGGAATATTACTCAGCTGTAAGAAAAGATGAAATATTGCCATTTGCAACAAAATGGATGGACCTGGAGATCATCATGCTAAGTGAAATAAGCCAGACAGAAAAAAAAAATAAGAACTGCATGAGTTCACTCATTCACTCATATGCGGAATATAAAACTGAAAGCAAAGAAAAAAAGAAATGAACAAACAAATAAGCCATGGACACAATCAATAGTTTAATGTTTATTTGGGGACAAGTGAATTAGGGAGGGGAGAAAGGGGAGGGGGTGGTAGAGGAGGGGAGAAGCTAAATTTAAGGTGATGGAAAGAAAAGTCACATTAGGTGGTGAACTTATTATACATCAAGTTGACAATGCACTTTAGAATTATATGCCTGAAACGTATGTAATCCTTGCTAACAGATGTCACCCCCATGTCTAACAATAAAAATGAATTATAAAACAAAAATAAGATTGTCAGTCTTTTCTGTTGAAATTAATATCATTACAGTGAGAGTAACCTTTGTCCATATTAACACTTTAAATATTTAATTCTTTTCTGTCTGTTTTACTTTAAAAATTTATTTTAGCTTTTTACTTTCAAAATTGTTTGATATATACACAAGATATAATTGTCTTTATTTCAATATGACATATCAGTATTTAAATGGATACTTTTGTAACATGTATTGTGCAGTATTCCCTATACATTTTTCCTGTATTTCATGTTTGTTGCTTTCACTTTCTAAAGAATATCATTTTCTATCTTCTTTGAGATTGATTAAATGATTTTTATTATTAAATTTATTGAGATGCCATTGGTTAGTAAATCTTACAGATTCCAGGTGTATAATTCTGCAATACATTTTCTAGGTTTTGCATTATGTGTTCACTATTTAGAGTTTGCTCTCCTCCCATCAAGATATATTTGATGCCCCCACCCTCCTCCTTCACACCTTTCCCCCTTACCCTCAGGTAACCACTAAACTACTGACTGTGTCCATGCATTTCAGATTCTTTTTTGCTTTCAGTTTTATATTTCATATATAAGTAAAGCCATATGATTCTTGTTATTTTTTCTGTCTGGCTACCTTTCTTAGCATGATGATCTCAAGTTCCATTCATGTTGTCACAAATGGCCATATGTCATCTTTGTTATGGCTGAGTAATATTTTATTGTGTATATGTACCACAACTCTTTTATCCAGTCATCTATCAAAAGACACTTTGGTTGTTTCTATGATTGGCCACCGTAAACAGTGTGGCAGTTAACATTAGGATACATATATCTTTGTGGACTAAGGTTTTCAAAATTGGGAATTAGATACCCAGAATAGGAATTTATGGGTCATGTAGTGACTCTATTTTCACTTTTTGAGAAAGTTCCATGCTGTCATCTGTAGCAGTTATACCAATTTGCATTATGTTCATCAATGTATGAGAGTTTTTCTCCACAGCCTCAACACTTGTTATTTCTTGTCTTGTTGATAATATCTATTCTAATAGATGTGAGGTGGTGTCACATTGTGGTTTTGATTTGCATCTTCCTAGAAGGTAGTGAAGGCGTGCATTTTTTCACATATTTGTTTGCTGTTTGTATGTTTTCATAGGAGAAGAATCTCTTCAGGTCCTCTGCCATTTTTTAAAATTAGATTTCTTAGTTATTTGTTGTTGAGTTGCATGAGTTCTTTATATATTGTGGATATTAGCCCTTTATCAGAAGCATTGTTTGCAAATATTTTTCATATTCAGTTGGTTTCCTTTTCTCTTTGCTGATGGTTTCTTTTGCCGTGCAGAAGATAGATTATTGTATCTATGGATACTTATTTTTATCTTGAAAATTTGTGACTTCATATTCTAAGATGCAAAGTTTTACTTACACTCTGGCCTCTTGAGAATGAGCAGAATTAAGGCAGCTCCAGAATCTGATGTCCAGTATGATACTATCTCTGCCTGAACACATTTGGACAAGCAATAGGGGTGGAAACTGAGGTATTCAGTACTATACTCTGTTGTCAATATTTATCCCTTCTCTCTCTCTTCATTCTTACATCTCTCCCCACTTCTCTTTCTCAAACACGCACAAGTCAGGACTTTTGGGGGCAAAAAAGAAAGACACAGGGGTCTTATAATCTCTGAGGACCTCTAGTTCCTTAGAGTTTTTGCAGGACTTTCACACACATTATCTAATTTAAACATCATAACAACTCTGTGAGGAAACTTTGAAAGCACTGATAGCCTTATCTGTTGGATGAAGTACCATGTTCAGAGAGAACAAGCATGTTATTTAAACATGTGGAAAAATCTGAATTGTGCCTTGACCTTCATGCTTGTGTTCTCATTTTCTTTTATACTAAAATGCTCATAAATAGTTGTAATTCATATACCATGATTGCAGTAGTTGTACAATACAGTAATAACACCAGGAGAAACAGTTATATTACAAGACACATTAGAACACAAGTAGCAGAAAAGTAGAATTATTGATATACAAGCAATAATAGCTGCAGAAGTAGTAACAGTAATGACAGCTTACAAATTAATGACAGCTTACAAATTAGCAGTAGTATGACAGGTAACAGCATCAAATTGGCATAAGTGATATAAAAAGTAGTGTTTGCATTATAAGTATTTACCTACATGTCCTCCAAAGAGATACAGAAATCATTTTAAAAGTGTGCTGCTGATCACACTTTCAATATGTAAGTTAACCATTGTGATTTCTAATTGAGTATGAGAATGACGGTGACAATTAAAGCCACAGAGGTTCCTTAGCATTTCCATGGACCTGGCACTTCATAGACGTTATTCCTAAACTTTGTCATGATTCCAAAATATATGGATCACTATCTCATTTTCCACACAAGGGAAACTCATCTCAGTAACTCAATCAAAACCAAAGTCTTCATATGTAATACAGCCACTATTTGAATTTAAGCCACAACACACCTCAGGTTTATGCCCCAAATAATTTAAAATCAACATTTATGAAATAAAAATTAATGACATGAATACATAGAAACACACTAGTGGAAAAATATTAATTCACTGCTCTCATTATTTAAGAGATAGAAGTAGACAAAATACATCACAATTTATAAGACTTAAATAATATACTTATTAAGGTGAATATAGTTAATACATGTATAATTATATGCCATGGAAACAGAAAATGTGCAAACATGTTCAAGTGTTTATGTGACAGTCTTTAGAAATTGGCCTTTTATTAGGCCACAAATAAAGCCTCACTAGATATCAAATAAGTAGAAACACTACAGAGAGCATTAGAAAAATTCAGAAATTAAAAAAAAAACAATAAGAAAGTAAAACCAATCCTAAAAGCCTCTTATAAGAAAATTTAAGAAACTTCCACTTAATAACAGAATAAAAACTTCAATACTTAAGTTGCCAAATATGCAAACATAACAATGAAAATATGATGCCATAATCCACAAAATTAGTTTGTAAAATCATTGAAAAATTTTTCTGTGCCATAATTTTTACATTGATCAGCAAGCATAAATAAAAATATGTCAATTAGGGGAGTTCCCTGATGGTGTAGTGGTTTAAGGCTTCGGCACTGGCGCTGTCAGTGCTGCGGCCTGGTTTCGATTCCCAGCCAGGGAGCTACCCACATACCAAAAAGCAAAAAAAAAAAAAAAAAATCAATTAATTATTAAATTTAAAAAAAACTACAAAATAAAAAATATTAAGGTACACATAACAGAAATATTAGTAAACATAGAGGGTGAAGGCAAGATGGTGACTGGAGAGGAGGTCGCTAAAGCCTGAGAAATCCATGAATTGCAAGTAAACACCTAAAGGTTGGAGGGAAAGGGGTGATTGAGGGGAGAGGGAAGGGAGCAGAGATGAGCTGCAACAGGACAAGATTGCTGCTGACTATCCAGGTGCAGCATGGGAGCGGGGAATAAAAAATCCAGCAAAGTGGCAGAACCGCAGGGGAGCTGGGGTTTAACGGAGTTTGGGAGCTAGCCTCTTGAACATTTTGAGTGGTAGGAGGGCTGAGCGAGGACTCTGAACTGCAGTTATGACCCCTCACCTCCAGGCCCTATAGAGACACATAGCACAGGTGCATGGCTCCTACAGAGGGCTGCAGTTTCCGGTTCCCCGCCCACAGCAAAGGCAATTCGGCTGTCTCAGGTCAGGCCCACATCTTTGGACTTAAGATGCGTGCATGTGCTCACATGCCCCTGGATTCTAAAAGCAGTGTGAGCCCGCAGACGACTAGATGCTGAATCAGGGTTGGGAAGAAAGAAAGACAGATTTTATAGCATTACCCGAGACAGCAGAAAAACCCTTGGACTACATCACTCAGCTCCACTAGCATAGGGCAGAAGGTGGAGGTGCCCTCGGAGCACCTTTTGTTGGCCGCTCCCTGGGATATACACGCATCGCCTCCAAACACAGCAGGAGACCAGGAATAAGAAATAAACTACTCCCTATCTCCCAAAACTTGAACCCCCAGTGCTACCTAGTTTCAGCCCTACAGCAAGATACCACAAAAGTAATAATCTGGGCACTGAACATAAAGCTCTCATGTCAAAGAGGAAGAACCAAGCTGACAGGATGAATTCCTTAAAAACTAAAACTCCTCAGAAAGAACATGAAGTTTATCCAGAAGACAGCTTCTTAGACCTAGAACTGTCTGATATAAGTGACAGAGGATTTAAAGTAGCCATTCTAAAGGCACTGAAAGAAAATGAAATCATACTGGCAGAATACCATAGCTGAGATAAATAACATAAAAAAGGATATGAATGACATAAAAAAGGAAGTCTGTGAACAAAAAGAACAATTTAACAAAGAAATTCAAAACATAAGAAAGGTTGAGATGGAAATGCAAGAAATAAATCATACAATAAAAGAAGTGAGAAATGAAATAACTGCCATAGGAAACAGGGCTAAAAAGATGGAGGAAAGAATTAGTGATATCAAAGATCAGAATATGGAAAGAGCTCAGAAAAAGGAAGAGAGGGAATATAGAACCAAAAGGATTGAAAGAACTCTGCAAGAACTATCCAACTCCATGAGACAAAACAACATCAGGATAATAGGAATAGAAGCAGGGGCATAGAATTTTCTCCACAGAGCATACTCAAACAAATAGTAGATAAGAACTTTCCAAACCTATGGAAAGATCTGGAACCCCAAGTTCAAGAAGAAAACAACTCCCATATTTACCTGGACCCTAACAGATCTTCTCCCAAGACACATGCTACTAAAGATGTCCAAAACTAAGGACAAAGAGACAATTCTCAAGGCAGCCAGGGAAAAATGAACTATAAACTTCAGAGGAAAACCCATCAGGCTGACATCAGATTTCTCAGCAGAAACTCTGCAAGACAGGAGCGAGTGGAATTCAATATTCAGAAATCTAAAAGAAAGAAACTTCCAGCCAAGAATAAATTATCCAGAAAATTATCTTTCAGATATGAAGGTGGAATAAAGAACTTCTGAGACACACTGAGAAACTGAGGGAATTTGCCAGCACAAGGCCAGCACTCCAAGAAATACTGAAGGAGGCTCTTCGAACTGAAAAAAAAAAACATCAGGAAGAATGGAACAAAGTTGGGGCAACAAGAAAGAAACAAAAACAAAAAATCAAAGAAACAAAGAAAAAAGTAATGGCCACAGGAAATCCTCACATATCGATCATCACTCTATATGTTAATGGACTGAACTCACCAATAAAAAGACACAGACTAGCAGATTGGATTAAAAAACAGAAAGCATCCATATACTATCTCCAAGAAACACACCTCAGCTGTAAGGACAAACACAAACTCAAAGAGAAAGGAAGGGATATAATACTCCAAGCAAATGGTAACCAGAGAAAAGCAGGAGTGGCCATACTGATATCTGATGAAATAAACTTCAAGTTAAAAAAGATAGTAAAAGACAAAGATGGATATTACATAATGATAAAAGGCACAATGCAACAACAAGAAGAGTTGACACTAATCAACATATATGCTACTAACCAGGATGCACTAAAATATACAAAGAAAGTACTAACAGACTTGAAAGGAGAAACTGATGAATACACAATCATAGTGGGAGACTTAAACACCCCGCTAATAGTCATGGACAGATTATCCAAACAGAAAATAAATAAGATAATAACAGCTCTAAATGACACATTATAGCAATTGCACATAATTGTCATTTATAGGACACTTCATCCAGAAAAAAAGAGACTACACATTCTTTACTAATGCAGATGGAACATTCTTAAGGATAAACCACATGCTGGGACACAAAAGCAGCCTCAGAAAATTCAAGAAGATTGAAATCATACCAAGTATATTCTCAGACCACAAAGCTTTGAAATTGGAGATCAACTGTAAAAGGAAAGCAGAAAAAACCACATATACATAGAGATTAAACAACAGCTTATTAAAAAAAGGACTGGATAAAAGAACAAATAAAAGGTGAGATTAAAAATATATAGAAACTATGGCAAGGAAAATACAACGTATCAGAATTATTGGGACACAGCAAAAGCAGTAATGAGAGGGAAATTTATATCATTACAGGCCTATATTTAGAAACAAGAAAAATCACAAGCAAATATCTTAGCATCACATCTCAAAGAACTAGAAAAAGAAGAGCAGGCAAAACCCAAATCAGCAGAAGGAAAGAAATAATAAAATTAAAATGGAGCTAAACCAATTAGAGAACAGAAGGACAATAGAAAAAAACAGTATAATGAAGAGATGGTTCTTTGAGAAAGCCAACAAAATTGACAAACCCCTGGCGAGACTAATCAAAGGATGAAAGGAACGGACACAAATATCCAAAATTAGAAATGAAATGGGAGAAATTACCAGTGATACCACAGAAATACAAAGGATTATAACAAAATATTATGAAAGACTTTAAGCCACGAAATTTAACAACCTAGAAGAAATGGACAAGTTTCTAGAATCTTATAGGCTACCTATACTGAACCAAGAAGAATTGGATAATCTAAATAGGCCAATCAATAGCAAAGAGAATGAAATGACTATCCATAATGTCCCTACAGGCAAACGCCCTGGACCAGATGGTTTCTCCAAAGAGTTCTACCAAACATTCAAAGAAGAATTAATACCTATCCTCCTCAGACTCTTCCAAAAACTTGAAGAGGTGCAATACTTCCTAACTCATTCTATGAGGCCAACATTACCCTAATACCAAAGCCTGGTAAAGACAACCCAAAAAAAGAAAAGTATAGACCAATATCTCTGATGAACACAGATGCAGAAATCCTAAACAAAATATTAGCAAATAGAATACAACAATACATAAAAAAGATCATACATCGTGATCAAGTGGGATTCATCCCGGGAGCACAAGTATGGTTCAACATATGAAAATCAATCAATGTGATACACCACATAAACAAAATTAAAGATAAAGGCCATATGGTCATTTCAATTGATGCAGAAAAAGCTTTTGACAAGATACAACATCTATTCATGATCAAAACTCTAAATAAAATAGGTGTAGAAGGAAAGAATCTCAACATAATAAAGGCCATCTATGAGAAACCCTCAGCTAACATTATACTGAATGGGGAAAAGCTGAAACCTATTCCACTAAAATCAGGAACAAGACTGGGATGTCCCCTGTCACCACTGCTATTTAATATAGGATTGGAAGTTCTAGCCACAACAATCAAGCAAGAGAAAGGAATAAAAGGTATCCAAATTGGGAAAGAAGAGGTCAAATTGTCACTATTTGCGGATGACATGATTCTTTAATATAAAAAATTCCAAAGATTCCACCAGGAAACTTAGAAACAATTAACGAATATAGTAAAGCCACAGGATACAAAATCAATGCACAAAAATCAACAGCATTCCTATATACAAACAATGAATCCTGAGAAAAAAGAAATGAGGAAGTCAATTCCTTTTGCTATCACAACGAAAATAATGAAATACAGAGTTATACACGGAAAACTATAAGACACTTTTGAAAGAAATTGGAACAGACTTTAATAGATGGAAAAATATCCCCTATTCATGGATAGGAAGACTTAACAGTGTTAAAATGGCCATTCTGCCCAAAGCAATCTACAGATTTAATGCAATACCCATTAAAATCCCACAAGCATAGTTTTGTGAAATAGACAAATAATTATTAGATTTATATGGATCCATGAAAGACCTCGAATTGCCAAAGCAATACTACATAAAAAGAACAAGGCTGGTGGCATTACACTTCCTGACTTTCAATTTATATACAAAGCATCAATAGTCAAAACATCTTGGTAATGTCAGAAAAACCGAAATATATACCAGTGGAACAGAACTGAAAACCCAGAAATAAACCCACAAACTTATGGACAAATAAATTTTTATAAAGGTGCAAAAAACATACAATGGGGAAAAGACAGCCTCTGTAGTAGGTGGTGCTGGGAAAACTGGAAAAAATATGCAAAAGAATGAAGCTGAATTGTCAACTCTCTCCATATAGAAGAAAACATCGGCACTAAACTTATAGATCTAGGACTCAAGGAAGACTTCAAGAACCTGTCCTCAAAGGCAATGGCAGTAAAAGGAAAAATAAATGAATGGGACTGTATCAAACTAAAAAGCTTCTGCACAGCAAAAGAAACTATCAACAAGGCAAAAAGACAGCCAACTGAATGCGAGAAAACATTTGCCAATAACACATCAGATAAGGGTCTAATATCTAAAATATATAAAGAACTAATAAGACTTAACATCATAAAACAAACAATCCAATTAAAAAGTAGGCAGGGGAGAAAGGGGAGGGGGTGGGAGAGGAGTGGGGGAAGCTAAATATAAGGTGATGGAAAGAGAAGTCACATTAGGTAGTGAAATTATTATACAACAAGTTGACAATGCACTGTAGAACTGTAAGCCTGAAACCTATGTAATCCTTGCTAACAGATGTCACCCCAATAAGTCTAACAATAAAAATGAATTTAAAAAAAAAGTAGGCAGAAGAACTGAACAGAGACTCCTTTCAGGACGAAATACAAACGGCCAGCAGACATACGAAAAAAGGCTCATCCTCATTAGCTATCAGGGAAATGCAAATCAAAACCACAATGAGATATCACCTCACACCTGTTAGAATGGCTATTATCAAACAAGACAAGGAATAACAAGTGCTGGAGAGGATGTGAAGAGAAAGGGACTCTGGCACACTGCTGGTGGGAGTGCAAACTGGTACAACCACTGTGGAAGGCAGTGTGGAGGTTCTTCAGAAAATTGGGAATGGAGCTACCATTTGACCCAGCAATCCCACTTCTGGGGATCTACCCAAAAGACTTGAAAATCTTTGTCCGCAAAGACTTATATACCCCAATGTTCATCGCAGCGCTGTTCACAGTGCCAAAATATGGAAACAATCAAAGTGCCCTGTGACAGATGACTGGAAAAAGAATCTGTGGTACATATACACAATGGAATATTACTCAGTTATAAGAAAAGATGAAATATTGCCATTTGCAACAAAATGGATGGACCTGGAGATCATCATGCTAAGTGAAATAAGCCAGACAGAAAAAACAAAGAACTGTATGACTTCACTCATATGCGGAATATATAACTGAAAGCAAAGAGAAAATAAATGAACAAACAAACAAATAGTCCATGGACACAATCAATAGTTTAAGGTTTATTTGGGGATGAGTGGTTGTGGAGGGGTGAAAGTAGAGGGAGTCTGATAGGAGGGAGGGGGAGCTAAATATATAGTGATGGAAAGAGTGGACACGTTAAGTGGTGAACTTATTATATAACAAGTTGACAACACACTGTGGAGTTGTATGCCTGAAACCTATGTAATTATTACTAACAGATGTCACCCCAAAAAGTCTAACAATAGAAATGAATTTAAAAAATAAAAAAATAAAATAATTTTAAAAATTTTAAAAATTTAGTAAAGATAAAGGCAGAAATCATTTATGTAGCAAAAACAATGGACAATTACTAAATTCAATAGTTGTTTTTTAAATATCAAAGACCAACCAAAAGTGAAAACAATAAACTATTAATAAAGAATAATAAGGAAGAATTTACTACAATATGAGGGAAGTAAAAAATAAGTAAAGGCAAGCTTTCCTGAACTTTATGTAAATAAAAGGAGAGATCTAGGAAAGAACACATTTCACTCAAATTGACGCCTATAGAATTAAAACATTCTCAATAGACCTGTTAATAGAGAACAAATGAGGTATTCAGAAATCCACCGCCTTTCTACAAAATTGCATTTAACACTGTAATTTTAACAGCATATTTCTAACAATTTAAGAAAGGGATACTTGACAAATATTAAGAGTTCCTGATCAAAAGAAGGAGGTAAAAGGGAAAGAAAAAAATTTAAATCATTTTGTAAAGCCGGTAAAACATCAAACTCAAACCCAACTAAGAGGAAACAGAACAACTATGGGCCAAATGCAAATAAAATTTTTATATTTAATTTATATTAGCAAACAGAACACATAGGCCCATCCCAAAGGGTGCACTGTGAACACATGAAACTTATTCTAGAATTACAAGAAGAAGTCAAGATTACGGAACCTACCAAAACAATGGAATGAAGAAAAAACATTTGTATCATCTTTTCCAGAAGCAGGGAAAAGCTGTTTGATAAAATTGAAAATTTATTCATGATCTAAAACTCTTAATAAAATAAAAGTGAGCTAGAGTCTACACATTTTCTCCTTACAGTTCTTAACTTAAGACCCATCTGGGATTTGATAAAGGATCTCCTCCAAAGCAAAATGCCATGTGCTCTGTGAGACTTGCAGCAGAAATAGCAGTGGTCAGCCTTGACCTGTGTCTTTGCCATTTTGTACAGCCCAGTATATGTGTGGTGTGGTGCTTAGACTGGAAACATCTAAAAATAGATAAAACTTATTGTATCTCATCAGTTTATCAATTAGTTTATAAATTAGTAACTATTTATAATTATGATGGAGACTAAAGAAAAGAGAACAAAATAAAATTGTTTTATTTATTCACATTGGTTACTAAGTCTTGGGAGGATATTTTGGGTGTGGAGATCTCCCCTGAAAAACAAGTTGTCCCAGTTTCACGTTAGGTTTCCAGACCAGGTTTTCAGTGCTTAGGAGCGAAGTCCCCACGACTTCTGGCTGTGAAAAGCAGTGGAGATTGTGGTTTAGTAAGATGGAAAAAAAAAGTTTTTATTCTGCAATGGGCACCATCTCCAGCCAGATGCTGATCCATATACAAAAAGCCATGTTTGATCATATGGGTATGACAGTGAGGCATGTTTGGTCTATGGTAATGATAGGAATTTAGTGGTCTGTGGACCTTCAAGAAACTACCTCCCCCGGGAACTGCATAGGGCCAATAACGTGGATAATTTGGCTGCTTGAGAAATATGTGGGACTGGGATCTTCTCTTTCCAAGCATGATATTCATAGACAGACACGCTTCAATGTCTCAGGGACAGAGAGAAAGGCACTGAACATGGCTGAGAAATGGTTCTGTCTGTTGATTGAGGTAAGGACAGGCAACCTGTTACAGAAAACACACTTCTGCAGTAGGGCAGCCCTGGGTTTTCCATTTGTGGTGGCCACACACTGTTAGTACCTCTTATGTCAAGGGCCTCTTCCAGTTCATTTTCTTGGAGAATATGAAGATGACAGTGCTGCATGTCTGTTAACATATTCACTCATGTGCTGTAGTAAGCAAAGAATCTGGCTCATATCGGGGCCTCAGTTCATGGTGGTGATGTTTTTACACCTATATTGAGACCTTTGATTTGAGGCTGTCTTTAACTTCCAGCTCCAATTTAATGGTGTATGTTTTTACTTTAATCCAGTGACTCTAAGTGACTGTTGTCCTCTCTAAAAAATCACACACACACACACACACACACACACACACACACACACACACAGACAATAGTAGGAGTTCTTGATACTGCATGAATGACTCATATTTATAATGTTCATTTCCTACACTTCTGGGTATAATTAACCATTGAGTCCAAATGTTAGAAGCACTAAAAAAGGACTGCCTTTAACATGCTGGGACCTTTATAAAAATTTGTGATAATGGATTCTAAGGCATCAAGCCTTAGAATCCCCTGGGTCTGCCTAGAGAGCTGAGTAAGGGATGCTTAAAGTATACATGTGTTCTGAGTGAGTTTTCTCAGTCTATGATAAAAAATAAATAGGACAAATAAAGTAAACATTGAGAAAAATATCAGATAATTCCAGGGAAACATATAAGTTACTTTACTTTCCCTTATGCAGAATTTTACTCCATTTTTGTGTTAACCAGAGTCCACAGGGTCTCTCAGCGGCATCATGAACTGTTACCCAGGAGGGCAAAGTTATCAGAGCCAGGCTTTCAGGGGTCCTGGAATGAAACCAGTGGGCCCTTCCAATTACTAAAGTTGTAAGAGGTGAATGAGCATTCTTGATAATTCCATCACTGATGAAACTCAATAATAATTTCACATATTGCCAAACATACCCCTAATTTATCTGAAGTTGCTCTTTTGTCCTTAGAATAATGCAGTGCAGTACTTTTTACCTTAAATGAGAAAATAGATGTCCCAGGCTTTCACATGTCCAAGAAATCATCTATCTCAAAGTTAACCCACTCTTCTTTCACTTTCACCTTGGACGTCTGACCTCCAGCTTGTGACAATAAAGCACAGTTGTTTAAGCCCCTGGTTGGTGGTGCATTTCTATGGAAGTTCTAGCTTACTAACACTTCCTGCAGCTTGAGTTTGAAAGTCCAGTTTCTATCCCAGCTCTCTGTGGCCTCCTAGATTTGACACTTTAGCAACACTCCACCCCCAACATGCTGGTCAGAGCTAACTCCTTGTATTTGTTGAGTCAGGCCATTCTCTATCCACTCTTGCCTTTGTTCCTGCTTGGTCAATGCTTTCTCTCTCTGCAGAACAAATCCACAGAGTGAACAACCACTCTCCTGACATGGCCCACAGCCTTCCCAGCCTAGTATTGAGGTGTGATTGACAGCTTGTACACTCCTTCAGACCAGGTGCTCCTGGAGGGCCAGTGATGAATCTCCATTTGCAAAATACGTACACCTTTCTCAACCTGCACCTCAAAAATCTAAGGAGGGTTTTGTAAAATTTAACCTCTCCCTACCCTTCAGCTTCATTCCAATAAACAAGGTGAGTATTCTTCCATGATCTTTAGACCAGGCCAATGAAAATGAAGGTATTCTACTCTAATCTGAAAGTTACTTTTCTTCTCCTATTAAACAGAAAGTAGGCACAATTATTTTCCTTTGGATTTACAGTAAAATTATAATAATGTTCACTGATTTTTATGAAAATAAAATCTCCCATGAACTTGAGTAGGTATTTAACTGCTTTTGTATTTGAAGAGAGACACTGTCTTGCCTGGCATCAGAAGAGATAGAAATAGGCACAAGTGGCTTTGAATATTAATACCAATGACACAGGTCACTTTGTTGAACACCCCTGAGAAACTCTGAGAATATGAAAGTTGCTTTCCCAGCAGCATAAGATCTCTCTGTTGCCCCACTCTCTCTCGTCCACCTCCAACTCACATCATATTTTCAATCTCCAGGCCAGCAGTCAGTAAAGACTGTACATAAAGATGAAGCCAGACAAGATTCTCAAAATGAACTTGTATTTCAGCCAAAATATCTTTTAAAAGAAACGCCTTATGAAGGGAAGGGAGCAAACTACATAAGAAAAAATACATTTAAAATGTGTATGGAAATTACAAATCACACTTCTCTATGTGATTTCCAATTGAAAGGCATTCAAACAGTTTTTTGATACATCAAAGTGTTAATCGTACAAAATGTAATGACATTTCAAAAATACAAGTCTAATTTGTTTTTGTTTTTACCATCACTTGTCAATTACTTCATGTATAGGATTACAAGTGCATAACTCATTTGCGTATGGTTTTTACAAGATTGAAATACACCTATAGTAAAATGAGCAAAGAAAGAGAGATCAGGTATGTGGCAGGCACCAACTCCTATGTGAAGGTGTTTGGATTGAAGACAGAATTGCAGACTGCAGGGAGGACAGACACCTTAGACTTCCTGATTCACACACAACATGCTCTTCTGTCTGGGAAGCACCAGAAAGTCTGTTTTAGTGCAGGCCTCCTCATTCTACTTGGCATTTTTGGCAACACAACTCATAATCTCTTCATCTTGCTTATGTTCATAATGGCTTGGGTTCAATATAAAGGATAGACAAGCATTGGTACGTTTTGAAAATGAGAACTTCGAGAAACATTATACATGTATACAATGTTTTCCCTTAATGACTTTACTATGATTAATGTTTTTGTTTGTGTGAGTGTTTGTGTGTGTTTCTGTGTATACACATATGTGGCTATTTATGAATAAATGAGAATTTGATAATTATTTGAAAAGCTCACCCTAGTTCTTTACAATCCCCTATTTTTTTGTAAAGATGATCAGGGAAAATGTCTTTTTCAGATTTGGAAAATACCTTTTAAATTTTGTGACATAGGTGTAAAAGTTAAACTCATTTTGAAGCATTTGTTGCACTTCTGATAATTCTAGGAAGGCAAGAGGGTATCCTACTCTGAAGGAAAGTCAGGCTGAATTAGAGGGTCACCTGCCACTCGGGGTCTTATGAAGTGAAGTCAAGCATGATGGTGCTACAGGCACCATCTCCCCGGGAATCACCCAGTAAGTTTCTTGGAAACTTACCTGGTGCCCAGTTGCACTGCATTGGGAAATATTTTATCTTTTTTGTTCATGTTAGTCACAAGGTAGTTTCAGGGGGCAAACAGAACATTTCCACAACTGCGTGTGTCACCAAGAGAAAAATAACTTCTTAGCCTATTCATAAATTTGAGAGAATGAGGCAGGTGGCTCTGCTTTCAAGTTTTAAATAGAAAATACTGGGAAGAGGAAAGACAAGTTTTGGCCATGGCATTCCATTCTGTGGAAATTAATTGATTGACATCAGCTGCACCATTTATGAGACCCATGGTGTATGGAGAAGTAGGGCCACACTGAGTTACAGCCTGTTTGAGCTCCCTTAGGAGTTTTAAATTAAAACAGTTCATGTGCATACTCCTGAACAATGTTAGATCCTTGCCAGGAGTAACATGCTCATATGTGAGTACTGGAAAAGATAAAGCCTCTAAATCACCCTCTAAGTGAGCCTGTCAGATCCCCTTTTCCACTGCAGAGAATGGTATGTGAGAGCCTCTGAAAGGAGGGGGATGTGTGTGAATGGCGAAAAGAAAAGGGTTATTTTTCTTTTCCAGCTCCACTGGCAGAACCCATTTACACCTTGGGAAAGTGGGCAGAGGTGGCAAGTCAAGTAAAGGACCTGAGGATGTATGACTGTCCTCCAAATAATGACTTGTGGATTACAGTGGGAGTTTCTACAGAGCCTTCCTCTTTTTATTCAGATTCCTGAATTTCTTCCTCTCCTTCATCTCCCTCATCAGTTTGTAAAGGTTCTAAAATACATTGAATTAATTGCCATGTCATATAGTTACTGAGAAAGAAACTCCTTTATGATATAAACCATGGAATTCTGTACCAGCTTTTCCCCATGTTTTAAAATCTAACATCCCCAGATTTGGGAAACAAGAACAACAAGTTTCAATTGCTTTGAGAATCTCCTCTAACATTTGATTTGACACTCGAGCACTTCCGGCTTTAAAAAGTTGTTTAAGCAAACAGATATAAGGCCTATAGTGGCTATTACAATCCCCCATTTCCTTGATGATATTCTCAGGCATTTCCCTACTTTCAGCATTTGTCACAACACCCTCTTGGTCTTTGCGCCATGAAGCCTCTTGATTTCAACTAGGAGTTGACCTTTCTTGTTGAGCCCCATGTCCAGGACAATACGAGATGAGAGAGAACAAGAAGGGCAATGCAAGAAGATAAAAGACAGTAGCCAAGATTAAAATGCAATTGGGGCCAAAGGACTCTACCCTCAAGGACTGAGCTCTGAATTGGGCCAAAGCATAGCTTTCATTGAAGGATATAAAATTAAATGGAACTGGTTTTTCCATGGCCTGTGTGTTACGTGCCTAGCAACTACTTTTTCGGAAAGTCCCCATTGTGTTCCAACATGTACTATGGCTTCACACACAAGCTAATGGCCCCAGGGACTCAGTGTACCAAAACCACTTCAGGGGATGGATTCAGTGTACTGATATCATCATAAAGGGAGCAGAACTGATATCATTCCATCGTGTTTCAGCTTTCTGAGATACTTCCTTGTGATGTCATGAGAAATGCGCAGGGGGAACAGATGGGTCAGCAGCTGGAAGGCAACAGGGTGGCCTGAGCTTGTTTATTTAGATTATCAGTATAAGCTTGAGCATTGAGGCAGACTGTCTCTCTTACCTCTTACCTCTTCTACTCTTCAAAGGGTGGAAGACAGAATAATGTAAAGATCATGCCAGGTAAAACCATAGAATTTGGTGAGATATATAAATTTCTTAGGATATCTATTGGGGTAAGTACAGTTGTATCCAAGGTGCTTTATTATCAGGGAGATGTCATAAAGGGAAAAGAAATGTGAACTAAAATTATGCCCTCAGCACATACCTCCTATTTAAAGGGGAGGACAGGGGCAGCACTGGTTTACAGAAATTGAGAACCAAGATGAGTAAAATGAGAGAAAGATAAGTCCTTGGAGGCTGAGGGTTCAAGAGGGTTTTGAGAACCATTTGCTGAGAAAAGACAATGGTCCACAGGATCAAAATCAAAAGCTGTGGGAGCAGGAATGGAGTTTACTGACACAAAATTCAATGGAGGGTGTTCAGAACGCATCTGTTTAGGCTCTGGGTCTTGATGTTTAAAGTACATCAAGAGAATCTGATAGGTAGAGCAAGGCTGACAGAGGGAGTGTCCTGTGCAGAGTGCAAAAATTTCTGGATATGAGGCACTTCAATCCACTTTCTATTCCATCTACAGAAATTGTCGTGGTCCATGAGCACGCCCTAATAAAAAGTGCCCTTCTCTGTCCAGTGTGAGTCATTGTTCAATTTATATTGTGGCCATGCTATGTTACAATAAAATACAAGGTGCTTGGTCCAATTGTCTTCAGAAAGACCTCAGGATCTAAGATTTTGCAGAAGGCAACCCAAATGGATATCCTTAGAGTGACCAATGGGAGAGTTTTCCATCGCTTAAAAGTAGTAAGTGAAAAAGTCCCTAAATCTTCAGAGGTCACACTCAGTGGAAGAAGCATTCCCACCTCCAAAGAAAAAACACAAGAGAGAGGACCCTCATATCAGTTGGATGACTCCACCCCAGCTGGAGAGCATGGATAAATGTCCAGGGATTCCTTGGCCTACCTCTTGGACTTTGGAAGGCTGCGAGCTGAGAATCATGAGAGGAGAGTCAGAAAAATCTGGAAAAGAGAAACAATCTCTCAACTTACCAGAGAATTAACATCTGTGTGGATGCCAGATCCAGCAATAAAAATAAAATCTTTATCAAAAATTATTTGTCCATAAATTTTTGTGTTTATTTCTGGGTTTTCAGTTCTATTCCATTGGTCTATATTTCTGTTCTTCTGCCGTACCAAGCTGTTTTGACTATTGATGCTTTGAAATATAAATAGAAGTCAGGAAGTGTAATGCCACCAGGCTTATTCTTTTTCTGTAGTATTGCTTTGGCAATTCGAGGTCTTTTATGGTTCCATATAAATCTAATAATTCTTTTATCTAATTCATGAAAGTATGATTGTGGGATTTTGATGGGTATTGCATTAAATCTGTAGATTGCTTTGGGCAGAATGGCCATTTTAACAATGTTAAGTCTTCCTATCCATGAACAGGGGATATTTTTTTACCTCTTAAGGTCTGTTCCAATTTCGTTCAAAAGTGTCTTATAGTTTTCTGTGTATAAGTCTGTCACATTCTTTGTTAAGTTAATTCCCAGGTATTTCATTCTTTTTGTTGTGATATCAAAAGGTATTGACTCCATCATTTCTTTTTCTGAGGATTCATTGTTTGTATAAAGGAATGCTGTTGATTTTTGTACATTGATTTTGTATCCTGCGACTTTACTATATTCGGGGAAAAGACAGCCTCTTCAGTAGGTGGTGCTGGGAAAACTGGAAAAACATATGCAACAGAATAAACCTGAGCTGTGAACTCTCTCCATATACAAAAATTAACTCAAAATGGATTAAAGACCTTCATAAAAGACCTGCAACAATAAACTGTATAGAAGAAGACATTGGTACTAAACTTATAGACCTAGGACTCAAGGAAGACTTCATGAATCTGTCCTCAAAGGCAAGGGAAGTAAAAGCAAAAATAAATGAATGGGACTATATCAAACTAAAAAGCTTCTGCACAGCAAAAGAAACCATCAACAAGGCAAAGAGACAGCCAACTGAA
>PVJL010017298.1:0-18607 GCA_004026885.1 Lyroderma lyra
AGTCTCTCGTACATATAAAGGTTTTACCATACCTTGAATATCTTCATGTGTTGTTGTTTGTCAGAAGCTCACAGCCTGTAGGGTTTCTACACTTCCATCTGTTCATGAAAACACCTAATGTGGTTCTGTTGAACTTTATTTCAATATCTCACCCCTGTGCTTACTCATAGCTGGTGTTTCAGAGACAGAAACCTCATTCCAGGATGTCTTGGGACTGAGCAAATTGGGAGGACAGGCTGAAAAAAATTATACACTTCCAAAAATGTAAGCTTTTCATTTGCCCAACTCTCTGATCAGTTTTCAGTTGTGCCTGATTTTCTCCTTAACGTTGATTTATTAAGTGCATTATCAAGCTGTGTGTATATATTATCTTCTGAAAGATTAACCTAAAGCCTTCATTAAGCTGTGCTTTCTGGAGGACTCACTGCCCTGTGGCGTTCATGCCTAATACTCACAGCTTACCTGTGTGCATGGTAGGAATTGCTGTCACTGAAATTTTCTGCATACTAAGCCTATGGATTAAACCATGGGATGATGCAATGTCATAATTTATCAGATATCTAGTTAGCTAACTAGCAGTAAAAAATAAAAACAGCGCCAATCCAGCCCATTACTTGCTTGCTCCATTGGACCCTCATTAGTGATACAAGCCTGCACTGTTCATTGAGGTGTGGTTAAAGCTGATCATTTTTGAAGTTCTGAAAAGCAGACTGACTCCTTTATTTATAACCAGGTTTAGTTTCCTCTTCCCACATATTTCTCCTCACTATTCAGGGGGGGAGAGTGATTATCTTTTCCTTTGGACATCTTACCTTGGATATGAAGACTCTGCTGGATTTTTCAAAGTTGGTAATAATTGTTTAATTCTGAAAGCAGATGATTCTATACAGAATCGTGGAGTCATTCAGCATTTCATCCATCAGGTGTTGTCTGTGCTATAACATGTATTCATGCCAAAGCAGCATTAAGTGTTCGGTGTAGAAGATGAAAGGGGATGATGGCTTATGTACTCGTTACATGTGTGAACATTTATAAAGTGAATATTGTCTTATATGTGCATATAATAGGGACTCTTTCATTTTAAACACCCTATGATTTGCAGGCAGGAGTTGCTTGAGGAAGCCTGGAGGCAAGGTTTACCTTTTGCCCAGTGGGATGGGCCAACTGTTGTCATCTGGCTGCAGGTACGTCCTTCATTTAATCCTGGGTCATGTATGTTCTATGTGACAGTGTCATTCATTTCACACACCGAGTCTAACCTCTGGCCTTGATACTTTCTTACTCCAGCTCTGGGTTGGGATGTCCGCCTGGTCTGTGGCCACGTGCCAAGCCAATATGAAAAGTGGGGCCATCATATCCATCCTTTCAGACACGGAGATCTGGCGGGTGATGGGCATCAGCAAACCTCTGCTTAGGCTAAAATTGAGGCTGGTGATTCAGGAGATTGTGTCCCCGACCAGCCTGTCAGCCCCTCTCACTTCCAGAAAGGTTCATTCCCCAGAGCTCCTTCTTCTGCAAGAAGAAAAATGTATTGAAGGAATCATTGCCTGTTTATCTTGCTTGTCCAGTTTCCTTATAAACACATCGAGCATTCCAAATAAAGATTGTGGCATTCAAAAGATTACAACTTTTAATTTGTGACAGTTGGGAGATTAAAATATACTTTATTGAATAATTTTATAACAACTTATCTATTCTGGCAGTGTAATAAACGTCATTTAACCTGCATTTGTGACCTCTTCCATGGCATTTCCTATGAACTGATTGTACTTTGTTACTGAAAAGAGACACTGGCCTGTCGTGACATGAACCACGAATGGATTGGCAAGGAGTGGCTGCCTAGCCTGGGCCTGCCACAGTACCGGAGCTACTTCATGGAGAGTGTGGTGGACATGCAGATGGTGGACCATTTGATGAAGAAAGACCTCCGAAGGCAGCTGGAGATGGTTGATTGTTTTCATCAGTAAATCATTGCAAAAACTTCTTACTGGTTGGCTAGGAGACCTGTGACTGTTGTCACCACTAATTTTTTGTTTGTTTTGGTAAATATAAAGAGCTTCCAGTGTGCAGTCATGTGCCTGCAGAGATTAAATTATGATAAAAATGAACTGGATAGAAAAAGAGAAGAAAGCTGGAATGAAATAAAAGGTTAATACATGGTGTTTGATTCAGCGTATTTCTCCTTTGCAAAACATTGGCATTTCGGTGATTTCCTATTTTTAAAACAATGAAGTAAAGCTTTAAGAAATGAAGATGAGTCTCATATCTTTACAGAAGTGGAAGGTGACATGGGAGCTTCTGAGGTCCTCCTGTGTGGCCAGAATTTGTGCCTCTTTTCTCATGCTTCCATCTATCTGCAGGTTGAATGTCTGAATGCCAGCATTTCCCTGCAATGTCAGAGGTTTCCTGTTGTGGGGATGCAGGCACTCTTCCACTGAGAAATGCTGCCTTGCAAGATCAGAGAGGACCAAGACCCTGTTGTTGGCTCACTCGGTTCAAGTGTGAAGGGTACAGCTCGGACTGTTCATTCAGGGCCTTCAGAAGCAACGGTGGGGATAGGGTGCTTCTGCTCCCAGGACTGACATGCCAACTAGGCTTTGAACATGGACCAAGAGGAAGGCAAAGACATTTCAATTAGAAAACAGGGGGGTGGTGTGAGAGGACGTGGGGTGTTCAGCGTGAGAAAAGGCTGCTGGTCTCCACCAGGGAGCCTTCTGCCCAGAGTGCCTCTGTGTGACAAAGTACAACAGTTTGCTACTAAGTGAGATGTTCTCGTTGGAGTTCAAAGTAAAGTCTCTTAGAATTCTCAGAAAATAAATTAGTAACAATAGTAATAAGATATCACTAATAATAGGGATAATAAAATAAGACTTATTGAACAACTCCAAGAACTTTCATAGGCTTATTTGTTTCATTGTGACCACAGCCCTAGAATTGCTGCTTTCATCCTCAGTTCTACTATGAAGGAAACTAAAGATGAAAATATGGTTGGGAAGATGGCTCATTCAAAGGATATAATCTAACCATAGTTGAGTGTATGTGAATTTGAGAAAAACTGTGAGCCACTCTTCACTCTGTTTGTGTGTGTGTGTGTGTGTGTGTGTGTGTGTGTGTGTGTATACTTTTATCCAGAAATGGGCATTGGAAGTGAAATTTGTAAATCATTTGTTTTTGGTATCCATTTTAAGTCTTATTACAGTTGGCAAAACTGTCTTTGAAAGAAAGTGTTTATCTGTTTGTATTTGAGAAAGTGACTATTTTTATTGTTCTACCAGAGCAAATTTAATAATTTATTGGTTTCCATAATATTAATATAAGCTTCACTGCCAAAGTCTCTGGGCTGCAGAAGAATATCTTTAATTTTCTCTTTTTGAAATGAGACAACAAAAGAGGCTTCAGGATTATAAGCAAGAGCTCTGTTGAATTGAACAATGTGTCTCAGCCCCTATGATGGGAAGAAACTGTTGCAAGTATTCTCAAGTCTGTGAAGGACGTGTGGGCATCTGGCAAGCATTCAGACTCTTACCTGTGCTTGTGGTTTTAGACCCTATGTCTCTAGACACTAACTGTACATAATAATGCCACTTCTTGGGGGTTCACTGAAGAATGAGTTATAATGAAAGGTTTTCTGAGGCTGGAGGAGGGCCAAGGCACCCACATCTAAACACAACAGTGTCAATTTGTTGACTTAGTCATGTGTCCCAGCTCTGGTGGAGCTTTTCTGTCAGGAACTGAAGACCAGGATCTAGGTACAAACACTTCTCCAGTGCTACAGAATATGCATGATGAAGACTGTTTTCTGAAGCTACTTTATCATGGTTTTTATTCACCTGCAGACATGCTCATTTGCAGCAATGATCACGTGATTCACTGGATTCTGTCCATTGGTCTGAAAGAATATGCAAACAACCTCCTAGAAAGCACCGTGCATGGTGGTCTCATACCTTTGGATGAAACCTTGGATGTCCATGCCCTGTCACTGCAGTTACAGATCCCCACATGGAATACACAAGTAACACCGAGCCAGCCATGCCTTCACTCAGTCGGTGTGCAGTTGCTTTCATGATGCAGACACTGAGCTGGGAGCTGAGTGGAGACAGAACCTACCAAACCCCAGACCCCTGGTCATCGCTTTGCATATCTCATCTGTAATATAATGGTTCAAATAAGTAGTGCTCTATTCATCATCATTTTTGCCTATCCTTTTTCCATTTTGTATTACAATAAAGAAAATAAGGGGAAACTCCATTTGAGTCCATGTACTCATAAGAGTAATATATTTCCACCAGCAGTGTACCAGAGTTCCTTTTTCTCCACATCCTCGCCAGCACTTGTTATTCCTTTTCTTGTTGATAATAGCCATTCTCACAGGTGTGAGGTGGTATCTCATTGTGGTTTTGATTTGCATTTCCCTGATAGCTAATGAGGATGAGCATTTTTTCATGTCTGCTGGCCATTTGTATTTCTTCATGGGAGAAGTGTCTGTTTAGTTCTTCTGCCCACTTTTCAATTGTGTTGTTTGTTTTTTTTGTTGTTAAGTCTTATTAGTTCTTTACATATTTTAGATATTAGACCCTTATCTGATGCGTTATTGGCAAATATTTTCTCTGATTCAGTGGGCTGTCTCTTTGCCTTGTTGATGGTTTCTTTTGCTGTGCAGAAGCTTTTTAGTTTGATATAGTCTCATTCATTTATTTTTGCTTTTACTTCCCATAACTGGTACAACGACTGTGGAAGGCAGTGTGGAGGTTCCTCAGAAAATTGGGAATGGAGCTACCATTTGACCCAGCAATCCCCCTTCTGGGGATCTACCCAAATAACTTGAAAGCTTTTGTCCGCAATGACTTATGTACCCCAATGTTCATTGCAGCGCTGTTCACAGTGGCCAAAACTTGGAAACAACCAAAGTGCCCTACGACAGATGACTGGATAAAGAAGCTGTGGTACATATACACAATGGAATATTACTCAGCTGTAAGAAAAGATGAAATATTGCCATTTGCGACACAATGGATGGACCTGGAGATCATCATGCTAAGTGAAATAAGCCAGACAGAAAAAACAAAGAACTGCATGATTTCACTCATATGTGGAATATAAAACTGAAAGCAAAGAAAAAAAGAAATCAACAAATAACCCATGGACACAATCAATAGTTTAATGTTTATTTGGGAATGAGTGGGTTAGGGAGGGGAGAAAGGGGAGGGGTGGGAGAGGAGGGGGTGAAGGTAAATATAAGGTGATGGAAAGAGAAGTCACATTAGGTGTTGAACTTATTATACATCAAGTTGACAATGCACTGTAGAATTGTATGCCTGAAACCTATGTAATCCTTGCTAACAGATGTCACCCTAATTAAAAAAAAAAAAGAGTAACATATTTCGCTCTTAGAAAGAGAAAGAAATAGCCTTAGATATGCTGGGTGAGGGATGTTTTGTTCATTATGTTTTTGTGGGTAATTTCCCTGTGTCATTCTTTGTGACTGAGGCTCATCTGAGAATCAGGAAATGTTCTGTGATTCTGCAAAAGAGGACTTGTCTGTTTCCAAATCTCGGACCCCCCGCCTGCACCAACCCACACAGCATACTCTGAATATGTATTCCAAAAGACCAGGGGTCCCTCTTCCCAAAAGCGTATCTATGAACTCTATATTAAAATTCTGATTTAGAATCATAGTCATTGTTCCAAGGTCTTATTGCCTTTTAAATAGGTTTTTTGAAGTCTTGGTTTAAAGAACAATTGTAATATACTGAGAGCCGTTAGATTACAGAGATGAAAATTTCAGAGTGTTGTTTTTTTCTGATTTCAGGCTTGTGCTGTTCTGGAAATAGAGTTTAACAACATTTTGGCCATGGGGACTGAAAGGCGGTTCTATGAAGTAAGATTTCAGCCTAATAATTTTTAAATTTTCATTAAATGTAAATTATTTTACATTACTAATATGAGGCTTTTTGTCAGGTTATTTCTTTTAAATGTGGTAATAATTTTACTGTACAAATCAAGCATTGCTCTTAAACTTTTCTTAATAATGAGGTACTAAGAAAGTCACATATTCTGTAAGATAGATTTAGTTTGATTTTGTTTTAAAAGTTTTGCTATGTAACTTTTGAAACCCCTCAAAAATAATTTTTACATCATAAAACACTGATTGAAGACTAGAAATGGAGTCTGACTGTAAGTTGTGTTTCGGGGACAAGTGGGGGTCTTACCCCATCCAGAGGTCTGTGTTTGGGAAAAATGTTTTAGAAGTATTGGGTTGGCCAAAAAGTCATTCCATTTTTTTGTGAGTAAAGGAAAGGTAATTTTTTTAAAAAGCAAAGAAATTTTTATTCAACAATGTATTGTCCATTTTGCTGAATTATTTTTTGACATCTTTAAGGCAACTTCATATTTCCTCACTCAAAATCTTTTCTATATACTTGGGCACAAAAAAAAAAACTGTTCCAAGAACAATTTGATACCCTATCGATGATAAAAATTTTACAATTCAAGGTGTTTTGCAAAGAATGAAACAAATAATAGTCTAATCATGCTATTTGATGGCATTTGTTTCCACACCCACCATGTCTGGCGAATATTGTCCATGTGGTAATGAATGCCATCAAAGCCCCAACAGCTGTTGATGAATGAACAAACTTGTATGTGGTCTAGGGTTATCATGGTGGATTCAACCATTCTGCATACTTCTGTGTGATGGCATCACCTAATTTATCCAATTGATGACAGAATGCATTTGAAATAATCCTTTGGTTTCTCGGAGACAGCTGAAAAATACACAAATACCTTTGAAATCTCACCAAATTGACAGGATAATCTTTCTTTGATGAATATCTTCTTTAGAAGTGCTTTGAGCATATTCCTCACATTTGTTCCATGATATTTTTCATTCTATGTTGTTGTAAATAATCCATTTTTCAACACCTGTTATTATACATTGCAGAAATGGATTGATTTCTTCCAGAGTGAATTGCAGATGTTAATGGGTGTAGTGAGGTGAATTTTTTTGAGTTCATGTGGTATCCAAATATCGAATTTACTAATGTATCTCAGTTAGTTTCCATGGTTTTCAGTGCTTGACTTTGATATGTGAAGATTCTCAGCATTTTCTTCTGTCCTCAAACACTGATCCATATCCAAACAGTGCCTTTATTTTCTCATCATCAACTTTGATTGTCCTTCCTGAGCCTGGTACATTATTGACATCAAAATCTCTAAAGCAGAATTTTAAAAATCACTTATGAAACTGCCATAGTTTTAAAACATCTTCATAATACATCTCACTTAACATTTCATGAGCTTGTACCACGTTTTTGGTTTTAGGCTTTTTTTAAAAATAGTAAAGCAAGATATGATGAAAATGTTTATTTTTATTTCCTATTTTGAAATTGACTCCAAGCAAACAATTGTGAACAAAATCATATGCTTCCTTTTTCTAAAACAAGCTTTAACTGTCAGCTGTCAAGTAACATAATGAATTTGCAGGTTTGAATGAAGTTAGTTAACCATAAAGACACCTACACCCAGCTATAAGCATAAAACACAATGAATTTTGGCCAACTTAATATATTGAAAAACACAAAGTGCGCATTTCTTCTTATAGAAACCATGACTCATTTATTCCCATACTGTCATTTCCTCTTCTCTCCATTGAATCTTAAGAAAAGTTAAGTTTGTTAAGAATGGAAGGATATCCTAAAGAAGCACTTGCTGGCTTTAGCCAGTATGAGAGAAATATTCACATCCTGAAAACAATATTTAATACCTATGAACAATGTATTACATAGCAGGAAGGCGATTTTTGTAAGATAAAAAGTGAAACTCTGTGATGGCAGGGACATACACCCAGGTGGCCTAGGACAATACTAAGTTTTGCCCAGTTACTTTCCCTTTGTAGGTGTTCCTATGCCTCCTGTCACTCTCAGAATTTCCCAGTTTGGTCAGTAAATCACAGGGTTATCCAGAACAGGGCTATAGGCATATGAACAATAATGCAGTAAAAAGTTCAGAAGTTATTTTAAAAGACAGGTAAATTTATATTTTTGTCCTTGATTTTAAAATCAATTTTGTTTTCTGTCCTTAATTTACCAGCATACTGACAAAAGCTTTAGGAGAACACTTTCTTGGAAGAAAAAATTGAGACCAAGGGATGTTCATGGCTTAGCTGCCAGGTCAGCAGGGACTCTCCCCACAAATGTACTGGTCATCTTGTCTCTGTCCTCACTCTCTGTGCAAGTATAGCAAACGCAGCTGGATGGTACGTGACACCCAGCACCAGCCCAGCCGCCTATGGGCAGTATGAATGAAGGGCTTTGCGGCTGAATTTGATTCTGATCTAGAATGGGCAATTTAATGTCTGATGAGGCATCTGAGTACTGCTGCATGCCTAGGTATAGATGTTTGAAAATTAACCCTGATGTCTGTTTATGAAAGTTTAACAGTAATGGAGCTTTTATCAAAGTTCTCATCTGATTAAGTATTTATTCTTCCAAGTAAGCATTGTGTGTCTCAGAGCACTGGTTTGATGTCCACCCATGGACAGACATGTGTGTGTGCCAGGCAGCACAGAAAGCTTCCATCAGGCAGTGTAGTAGCTTTCACATTATGTTACTTAACTCCTAGGACCTCTCTCTACACTGGAATAATGACTGAGTCCATTTTAAATGACAAAATTTCCACCTCTGTGAGCTCTGTGTTTTCTTTCTTCCCTCTGCCCCTGCTGTGATGTGTCACTGTGTGTTTTAGAAGGATGGAGAAAAGCAAGAGGGAAATGCTGGGAGTCCTCACTGGAGGCCAGATGGTCCTGTCCAACATAGCAGTTGTATAGTCGCTGTTTGAGATCAAGCTGTTGGTTCTCTCTCAACAACCGCTGAGCTTGAAGACCATGGTTGGTTATGAGTCGGCCATCGTTTCCTGGCACACCTCTCAGCTCTGACCCGCCTCACTCAATGGTAGACTGGCTCTGGCTCTGCCACTGAAGAGGTACACAACCTGGAGATTGATGCCTCAGTTTTTCTATCGGTAATGTGGTCATCATAACCATTTTTCTAACTGACTGAGATGGTTAAAGTAGATTTTCCTTAGAGAGTGCCATGCTTATCTTGAGTCCTGTGCCCCTGTTAGCTGTTATGGGTCATTGTCATCTTCCCTGTGACTTACATTCTCACTTCCAATGTAGTTTGTACACTATAGTAAAGTATGTTAGCCCTTCCCATGCGTAGGTTTATAAGTTTGGCTCTCACTTGCTTGTATAAAAATGTAAAATGGTTTGTATAAAGCCTCTGCTAAGCTGGGTAATTAATGAGAATGGATCACAAGGCAGCATTTTTATTAAAAATTTAACAATGTGCCTAGTAGAAGAAAAAGTTGGAAACTTTTTGAAAAGTAGCATTTTTCTTTTAAAGAGTATACATATAATTTTTATGTATATTAACTGTAATTTTATCTTGGTCTTCTTAAGTATTTTTAGTGCTCTTATTTTTCTTTTATCTTCATTTCCTTTTTCCTATTACAAATCAGTATTTTCTGTGATATCTTAACAGGTGTATTGAGATTACAGTTTAGATAAATGAACACTAATCCTAGAAAAAGGCTTGGGAATATATTATATTGAAGGTAATTTCTTACCCTGTATGATAACTAAGGCATAAACCTGATAGAATGGATTGTTTTCATGGCTTTTTGAATTAGGGGAGTGTAACGTGAACTGCCACAGTTCTCCTGGGCTCTTAGTATCAGAAAGATTCTTAAAGCTTCTCCATCTCACCAACAGTACTATCCGTCCTAACATCCTGATGTAACCATGGCAGAATGCCGATAAGTGTGTTCCTGCTGTAAAACTAAAGCTGTGGACTTGGAAACAGCAGTCATCTGCTATGGGCTTATTGGGGCATATCTCTTGGGCTGCAGTGTGTTTCTTACTGAAAATAGTCAGTGGTGCATGTTACTTCCAACAGAAACTGAGACAGGGCTTCTGTTTCCTTAGAGAAGTCATTGTCCTATAGCCTCCCCCGAGACCATGCCACTGGGGCCTCTCAAACTGCCTGTGAGGTCTCCCTCCCTCCTTCAGGCCAGATGCCTTTGCCTCTGCAGTGGGATGGCGCTGGCTCCTGTTACTGCTGGGTTCTCACATGAGGCCTTTCTTACAGGGACAGTTTTTTGGGCTTAAAGGAAAGTCCAGTTGCTCTATTAATCCAGACAGTTTATCATGCTAAGTCATTGTCACATACATAATTGTACATTAAGAAATTGCTTTTCATTATCAGGTGTGTAATAGTTATTTTATAAGTACCTTCCAGTGACTCACAGGGCTGCTGGGAGATGAAGAGATAATTGGTGACACCCCACTTGGTGCCACTTAGATTCTCTTTGTGACTCTTCCATTCCCACTCTAGAAGATTCCCTTGGAACCCTCAGTGGGTGCTGTTGTAGGTGTGAAAATGTGTGTCTGTGCCCTCTGTGACCTTTAAAACTAACTGCATGATGTGTCTGGTTGTCAAAATAGGCACTGTGTCAGAACTGCAGCAGTTGTATTCTGCTCCAGTCCAGATTGACTCTTGCTGAAGTCTCCTGGAGTGAGTAGAGAGCATGCGGTCCCTGAGGGTGTGCAAGGGTGCCACCGCGATGGCCACAGCCATCCAGTGTTGGTGGCTTTAGGCCAGGAGAGTCCATTTTAGTTAATTCAGGGGCTTAAAAAATACAGACACAGAAGCCTTTCTGCACCATTTACAAGATTTTCATGTTCTTTATGCTTACTGTTCATTACACACAGGTTAGCGTGTCCTCCATTTTGAAGGAGAAGAAATGGATTTTCACTTTGTCCTTAAACATAAAACTACTGACTCATTTTAAGTGTCTGTTTTGTTTTTTAGGGGATGGGGAGTCAGGAAAGCAGAACATGGCAAAAGAGATCAAGCTCAGCCCTTAGCTGACTGTCACCAGGGGTTAGGAGCATCAGGCAGACAGTCACTTCTGCTTTGGCATTAGTATGGGCCCTGGAGTAATTCCCAAGTCGGCCAGTGCTGTGTGGCTTTGTTATAAATACACATTCTTGCATGAGACTAGCCCCGTGTACTGAGTGTCATGAGGCTGTACCATCATGTGACGCTATAAGCCTTTCAACTTAGACATTGGTTTTGAAAAACAAAACTGCATTGCCATCCAGGGATCAGTTTCCAAAGGATCCAGCCTTGCCTTAGAGATGGTGGTAAGGGGCTCAGGGAGAGCACATCCTACCTCACTGCCCTGAGGGCTCTGGGGGATTGGCCCTGTTCTGCTTTGTTCTGTTTTCAGCTCTCAGTCTGAATATTTGATCCATTTTATCATCTTTCTTTTTAGTTGATAAATTTTAGACGGATTCCAAAATGAAGTCAGTCAAGAAATCCTGTCATTAGCATGCAGTCCTTGATGCTTTACCTAAATTTTCAAAGCAGCTAAAGCATATAAGGGATTGAGGAAGCATGGGACCCCACAGCAGACAGGCAGGAGCTGGGCATGGGCTCAACACTGATCTGGTGTCTGTTCTTATTTTCCAGCTGACCCACACGACTTCTACAGGTGATTCTGCAGCATTTTGAATCCAATGAGGATGACATATTAGAATCCAACAAAAACTTTAATTTGTTAATCATTGTTATGTGTAACCTGAGATATTTAGAGTTTTTAATTAGATAAATGTTCATAAATACTATAGAATGTTGTATAATTTAATATTTCTTATATTTATATAAACTTATGCCTTTATCTTGTATAGTTACTTTTGCATGTATATCTACGGTATAAATGTCCTTGGAAATTTATATTCTTACATCTAATTTTACTGTGTTAATGAATGTACTGTAATGCTTGTATGTTTGAATCCTATAAACCAATAAAGCCATATATAAATTATTATTTATTTTAATTATTGTTTAATTTTTTAATAATAAGCCATTACAGCGAAAAAGGTTTTACTGCATTTGTAAAATCATCATGGTGCAGTGCATCATTATTTGATAGCATAACCTAGCTTCACATCAAACATTTTGAAATAACCGGACCTAGTTTCAAGCAATTGTTGTGTTTCAATGACTAACCCGACTGTACTTCTAGCAAGAAATGCTTTATTCTGTGGTGTGAACAGATTAAAATATCTGGTGTGAGACATTAGCTTCTATTAACATTTGGACTGAATGAATTATTAGAACACTGACAATATCTTGGTACCTTCATAGCCTCCTCTATGTGGATTTGGATAGCTTGTCTTCAGTGCCTGGCAGAAGTCATGTAATTGGGGACGAATCTCAGCCAGAAGAGAAAGACTAGGGTAGGAGAGCCGGGGGCTGACCTCAGCCTGACCTGGTGGCAGGGCTCCTGCACAGCCACTCTTAGGGGGTCCCAATCATGGAGCACTGCACACGCACTGCAAAGATGGTCGTGCATACAGGAGATGGCACTGGGTCCTGTATATAATGTGTGGAGACTCTGATAAAGGCCTTATTTTTTATCTAAGTTATCTTTTTACATTTGTTTATAGACATGTTTAAACAATGGACTTAGTCTTACATTTTTAGATTTTGATGATAAGAGCCATTTTGAATGGTTTGAGTAGCCTGTGTACATTTTACTGTGTAAATGGTACATGAAAAGGTTATCAGGAAATGTGTTCAGGTCACAGTGCATTATTTATTATGCAGCCAATGCATGTTTTTTTTAATATTGGTTTTCTGGTTTTGATTTGTACACATCACTGTTACAATACTGTTTCTCTTATTCTTTTGTGAAATTCCTGATTATGTAACCCAGTAAGTGCAGGCTACCTTTGGATTCATTATATCAGTGTGATATATAGCTTTCTTTCCTTAAAATACAGAAGCATTTCCCAGGGCCAAGAGAGAATAGGAGAACAAGCTGTAATTGCATTGCAATCAGACTGCAGCTGCTTTGTCTCATGGGCTAGGCAGAACCATGGAGGCAGTGTGATCATGTGGAAATTCTATTCTAGAAGCAATTGATGGGATAAAAAAAGCTGGAGGTTGGAAGTATAGGGTCAGTGTCAGGTGGTTTCTGTCCTCGGTTCTGGAGGCCCAGATGCTTTACCTCAGCAATACCTCAGGAGAAGTAGGCTCTTGGAGAAATAGAGGCCCAGGAGATAAGTGAAAGTAGACACATCTGTGCTCATGTAAACAGTGCATGGACAGTGCTGACCAAAGGCAGCCCTTGATCTGGGACTCAGGCTATGAGACTGGGCATGTGTGTCTGAGTCTGTATGTGCTGTTTCTTCACTTCCTTCCTCTCCTGCTGGTCTTCTCCAGTGATAACAAGGTGGCACTCTGAGATGTGATCTTCCATTTCTATGGCCCCTGGGAACCAGGGGTCTATTTCTCTACTAGTTCAAACCAAGGCCTGAGTCATAGCAGTCCAGTCTGGTGGAGGGGAGCCCACATTAGTGGGTGGAAGCTCACAGAGGCCTGCTGTGGGGAGCACCTCCATGCTTGGCCTGTTGGCTAGTTTTTCCTTCCTTGAGTTTGTGGAATCATGAAGCTAGTGACATCGGGGCCCTGTTGAATGGGCACTGCTCTGTGGTTACCTCGGTTTTAATTTTTCTGTCTGTCCAGGGCTGACAGACTCCTCTTTTTAATGACACATGTTTTCTTTATGTTGATGAAAACATTCCAGGTTGTTTCTCTGAGGGTTTAGCTCTCAGGTAACTGCTTTACTACTTAGGACCTGTGCTTGCCAATCTTCCAATTTAATCTATGGGCAGCCTTTTTTTCTGCATTTTCCAGTTCTTGGAGTTAAGCAATGAGATTTGAAACAATGTAGTGTGTCCTTGCTTTCTCATCTAGCATTTCATTTTCCTGACCAAACCCAGGAAAGCCTTGAATATATTAAAGCTTCTGGGAACAACCCAAGTCATCATTGGTTCACTAACTTGATTTATGCCTTTTGAAAACGTCAATTGAGAAACAACCTAAAGAAAGATGCTCCTGTAGTTTTGCTTTCCTAAGACCACTCATTATTCATCCCACTTAGTTCTGCCCATCTTACTTTGTCCCAGGGCTTGCCCAAAGCAGGGAGGGGACAGGAGTCATTCTACAGTCCCAGTGTGGTCATATTAAAGTCTGTCTTGGCTCTTCCCATTATTGAAAACTCTTAGTTAAGACAACTTTACCCTCATAATTGAGGACCCTATGTTTATCTTCTCAAGTTTCACATCATGCATTGTCAGGTAATTGTGGTTCTTGGGTTTTGGTTTTCGCTTTCACTATCTGAGTCCCACCTTTCTTTCCTCTGTCCTTGGGGAGGTGGATAGTTGGATATTCAACTGCTACTACTGCTACCAATATAACGACTGACATACTTGTCGATGCATTTCTAGGTACCTTCAATACTTTTGTTTCTCGTGTTTCCTTAGCTTCATGCCTTGGTGAGACTGAGTGGCCAGTGGTTTTGCTGTTTTGTGTCCTTGACTCTGGTGCACCTTTGCAACTCCTGCTGTGTGAGGCCTGCATTTTGTGCACCCCACATCAGGAGCTTGGGCAGTACAGTAAGTGCAAAAAGAAGGGAGGGGCGGTCCCTGCTGGAGCCTCTGGGGAGGAGCTACTCTGGCCAGTTTCCGGCAGTTTCTAGCTCCCTTGGCTGTGGCCCATCCCTCCAATCTTTGCCTCTACCTGCAGGTGGCCTCTCCTGACTGTGCCTTATCTTCTGTCTCATAAGAACATTGATTGGTCTTCGGCCCACTGAGGTAATCCATGGTGACATCATCTCAATATTTTTCACTTAATTCCATCTACAAAGACCCCTTTTACAAATAAGTTTACATTCACAGGTTCCACAGATTTGGACACACACATATCTTTATGGGGCCACCATACAACCCGTGACATGACCATACTTTGCTTTTGGAGCAGACCTAGATAAGAAGGCTTATACACTCTTATATGAGTTTTGGACTGATGTGTGTCCAGGACAGAGGCCTCACCAGAAAACAATTCTGCTAGATCTCAAACTTAGACTTACCGTCTCCAGAACTGTGAGAATATAAATGTCATCTGTGTTTATCACTCAGTCTGTGAAATTTTGTTATGGCAAATTAAACCAACAACTACAGAGCTCATGCTGTGGATTGAGAATTATCTGAGAATTCCTCCCCATGATCCACCCTCTACATGCAGTCATTTGACCACTTCCCCATTGCTTCTACACTGCTCTCTTTCTAAATTTGGATCCGGTGTCATGTAACTGGAATTTCCACATTTTCTCTATTACACTCCTATACCCTCTGGATTTTACCTCATACCTGAAAGAATGCTCCTTCTGAAAGTTAAAATAGGATCATATCGCTTTTGCCATGAAGTCCTCATAGTCATGGTGGGTCCCAGACTCTTCTCCTTTTAGCACTGTGTGGGGTACACAGGTCTTATTTCTGTGCAGGAAACAAAGCTCAGGTCATCAGGACGGACTCACAGAGGAGTCAGAGCACACAAAGGCACCCATGAAGCCATGCACATGAGAGGTGTGTATAGAATTTAACATGGAGACAAGGGAATTAAACATTTATTCTGACAGGAGGATGCTGTCTTGGAAGATGGACTAGTCTAAGACTAGTGAGTGTGGAGTGAAAAAGGGCCCTGAGGCAAATGTGGCCTTCCTGAACCTATAAGTTCTCTATTCACAATGCACATTGCCAGAATCAATAAGTGAATGGGGCAGTAAGCGAGATAAATGGCTATTAAATGCAGTGACAGTTAGAAGCAAGAATTTGAGAATATTAATTGATCTGTAAATCAGGCTTCTGATTCAGAGATTTCTAGTTAAATCTATTCTAAATCCTAACAAAACCAAGAACCTTTCTGTGTTTAATTCAAATCTACACAAAAGCTGATAAATAATGTCCATGTGATATAACAGTTTTACTATTGACATCATTGGGTGGAAGATACAATTTCCCTCTAAAATTTGTGCCATTGGATTCATTATCAGTTCTGGTGTTGATATAGAAGCATATTGGACTGTGAGCTAAGGTCTTGTAAATGAGGGTCTTTCAACATGTGTTACAAAACCTTGGGTCTTTGGAGCTCACCACTCCACTCTTTAGATATTATTTCCCAGTTCTCTTGCACAGAATTATAGATTTATTAATTTTTATATATCTTAAGCATCTTCTGTTTCACATATTCTTTTATTTTTTAAAAAACACTTCTGGTCACCTGCAAATTACACTTAAAACAACATTACATCACCACAACTCTGAACATTCGTAATTTTATTCTCTCATTTCTTGAGACCTCAAGCCTCTCCTTTTTTGAGTTAAAATTAATTTCATGCATTTTTAAAATTTTGGCCAGAATAATTTCTAATTAATTTCTTTTCAGAAAAATATATGGATTGGAATATATTTTGAGCAACTACATATCTGAAAATCTGTTTTTCCCTCACACTTAAACAATGGTTTAACCAGGTATGAAATTCTGAGATTATATTATAATTCTATATTTTCAGAGCTCTGGAAACATTGCTCTGTCATATTCTTGAAGTTAGCACTGTGCATGAGAACTCTGCTTCTGATCTGCTCTGCTGCTTTTACCAGACCACATGCTTGTTTGTTTATTTTTTTCTATTTTTTCTCCCCCTTTATCTTAGTATTCATATATATTACCAGGATACAGAATCTAGGTTCATGTTGTTTTAATTATTTATTCTTGCAGTGGATGAGCCCTTTCAAATTGAAGACCTAACTGTTCTCTAGATTTAAAATGGGAGTCACATTCTTTTATAATCAAGATTCTTAAGTCATGGAATAGATCTTTTCCCTACATACTGCAGACTACAGAACTGGACAATTCTTCATCCTTACATTTTGAAAAATTTGGGCCAAAAGCCCATATCTTAACATTTTTTTGCCTTGAAAGTCAACAAGTAGCCCCAGGAATTCATGACGTTTTCTTTGATTCCACAGTAAGGTTCATGGAAAATGTTTTTCAGTTGTTAACTCCCAGAAGGTCTGTGTTGCTCACTACAGCTGAAGCTCTAAGAAAATGCTAGAAAACCATGTAGTTTATTACTTTAAAATGCTAGAAATTTTGTACCCAGTTTCTTGCATGCATTTAACACAGCAAACTGCTCTGAGGAGATTGCCTTACTGTTCAGCATCTGAAAGAGGAGCAAACATTCTGAGAGCACCAGGGTTGAACTTACTCAAAAAAAAAAAAGAGTACCTTATATTCCATTGTTAAAGTTTTTCTCAAAAAGGAATAAGCCACACCTACTGACACTCTGCTATTATTCTGTGATTAGAATGAAAAGATTTGTGGTTAAGCTAAAAGGCCCTATAAATATTTTTTCATTTGCATTCTTAAAGTGCAGCATGACTATTACTGTTGCAGGAGGAAATGAGATGTATGTGTTAGCCATCTCTGTGGATTACATACAGTGAAAATAAATCAAGTGGGAGGAAATTTTCCCAGAGAAGCTCATTTAATAAGTGAGCAACTAGCCAAAACTGCAAAGTGTGGAAAAGAGGAAAATCACCCAGTAGTGTATTTTCTGTAAAATCATAGAAGTAAATGTTGTCAGGATCAAAATTATTCTTAAGATTTATGACTGACAAACAGCCCTGTAGCCCCTCAGCTAGCAACCCCCACCTTATGCAGGATATCATTTTCAACAATTACCACACTTAATTAAAAAATAAAAAATGAGCACATGTAATTGTCATATGCTATTTGTATTTGCTAAAATGAGAATATGAACTTGCATTCTGTCGCCTGTCCTTTACTTCAAATATGAACAATGCAGGGAGGAGCAGAGGTGGATTCAGATCAGTGGCCTCTCTCTCGGCTTCTTATGGACACAAACATACAAGAAAGCACCACTTTATTGGTGATCTCCCACTTCATGTCCATCATCTTATAGAGCTTTTGCAATGAATGAAAATTTCAATAGCATTTAAGAAATCTGCTCTGACCTGTGTTTCTTATATTTGAGCAAAATGACATGGAATGTTATATTATAACGTAGATTAAAATATCTAATATAGTTTCATTAATACAGGAGACAGGGCTGTTTATGAAAAATAGAATGTCACACAGTTTACACTGTACAAGTTGGCAATTGGTTTAAACATTACCTTTGATTAAAATTTTAAATAAATTGGAGATCCATAATTTACATTTATTTTAGGGCTCTGTTAATAACAAATTACGATACCATGTAATGTTTTGGATATAACACTATTTCTAAGTTTTTGCCAAAATTATGCTGTACTTTTAGATTTTTGAGTAGTAGGAGACAGAAGGACTATGGAGAATCTAATTTGAGAAAACAGAAGAAGTTATTAAGTTATTAAGGGACATATGAAATGAGACCTGAAAGATACATACCAATTTCTTTTCTCTTATAACTTATTTTTTTGCTAACCTTTATCAACTACTATCATATGATGGATGACATTTTGTTTATATATTAAAACTGGCTGAAAATAGAAACAAATATAGTACAGATTTTTAAAATTAAGTACATAGATTACAATAAAATGTATCTCAATGAGAATTCATTCATATTTAAGAGTTTATTTGGAAAAAACAGACGACAATATTTTCAATTGGTACACTATATAACAAACTGAAAA
>PVJL010017299.1:0-18628 GCA_004026885.1 Lyroderma lyra
GGATCTCGAGACCCCTTCCCCCTTTAGATCAGATAGGGTGAGAGCTCCGTGGATCCCCAATAGGTAGGGACAACGACCATCCACAGCAGGAAGCAGATACAGAAGAGGAGACCTTCAGCCCCTCAGCTTCCCATAGAGATTCGTGGGGATCACGTCTCTCAAAGAAATGTGAGGAAGGCAGATAGAATAGGGGGGATCTCGGGACTCGCCCTGCTGGAATGGTCACCACTGCCCTGATACCACCCACTCACTAGTAATCCCTGCCCCAAGATAAGACAATCACAGGAGGTAATTGAATTTGGAAAGGAGACAGGAACAATAACAGAATGGTGATGTCACAGGCCTATCAATCAGACTTGTCAATCAAGAGACCCCACGCCCAGAGGTGTCTCCCCTGAAGACTTGGAATAAAAGCCCCAAAGCCTCATTCATCGGGGCTCCTGAGCCATTTTCCTGCTCGAGCCCACTCCTACCTCTTTGGAGTGTACTTTCCCCTCAATAAACGATCTCTTTGTTTCACCACTTTACCTTTGTGTGTGTCTCGTTCAATTCTTTGCTTGAGATACCAAGAACCTGGACATCGTGTTGACAAGGACACCCCATTTTCCGGTAACACACCCAGCACAGATGACCAGAAAGACAAGTGTCATGGCCCCACAGGGCACATATAACATAAGGCTATTCAGCAATGCTGGAAGACATAGCAGATCTACCTAATACATAGAAACAAACACAGACAGGCATCCAAAATGATGAAACAAACAAAATGTCTCAAATAAAAGAACAGCACAAAATTCCAAAAGAACTAAACAACAAAAACATAATGATAATTAATTAATTAACTTCAAGTAGTAAGTGGTCCTTCATATCAGCAATATTATAATAATTGGACAGGATAAGACATTTAAGAGTGGGATCCTAGTCACAGAGCTACCTTACAAATGTCTGGCATAGTGGGATTTAGTTAATAAACAGCAAGGTCAATTTGAGACAATAGTATGATGAATGTGGTCACCTAAAAGCAAATGTAGCTTCAATGCCCTATAGAATTATTTTATGTAGAACAATACAAGGGTAGTTCACCTCTCTTCTCTTTTGGCCAGTCCACATCGAGTTCTGTTCAGGTACAGGGAAAACACATAGACAACCTGAAATGGGTTCAGGGAGGAGTAATCAGAAGAAAAAAAGGATCTGAGAAATTGTTTATGAGAAATAACTGAAGGATGACATACTGGCTGTACTGTAAAGGAGTGACTTGTTTCTTTATGGCTGGGAAGAATAAAGACCAAATTTTGGGAGCTACACGGTAAGATAGGTTTTGGATCAGTAGAAGGAAGAACTTTCTGACAGTTTCCATAGCACTTTATCAGTACTTCTCCTGTAGAACTTTCCACTTTCTATCTTTAACTAAAGTTACATCCAGAAATTACCTTAATACTCATGTAGCACCTTTAGGTGCACATATTAGACCTTGATATAATTGTTGAATGAATTAAGGAGTGTGAGAATGATTAAACAAATGATTGTCAGAACTGGCAAAAGATGAAACTGAGCTGTCCTGTGAGGGAAGGCACCCAAACACAGGCTAGTTAACTACTTGGCAGAGATACTGCGGAGGAGACACAGTTTCGTTTACTTGGTTGGATTAGATGACGTTTAAAGGCCTTTCAAGCCCTGAAGATCTATGGTTTCATGACCTAGGTTTAAGTCCTGGCTTGCCACTTAGTAAGTAGCATGGTGGCATTAGGTAAATTCACTTAACTGCTTTGCTCACATAGGATTAGACTATATACCCTGCTTGCTACTTAAATTACTTGGAAGATGAAAATAACATGTTAAAACAAACAACAAAAACAAAACAATAAGGCTAACTGCATCTCTACCTTGACTGGCTAGAAGTCTTGCATGGACTTGGAGAGCCCTGGGGGAGGTGGATGGAAGCCTGGGCTGGGAGGGACCAGAGGAACTATGTTATAAGGCTTGCCCCTGAGGGGAAGGCAGTGTACACAGGGGCATAACAATTTCAGGGTTGGTGAGGGTCAGAGTCCTATCTATCTTGGGTCTGTCCCACAAGAGAAGCAATGCCTCAAGAGTACACTCTCATATATTGCAGGGTGCGCAGGGAATAGAAAACAGTCACTGGGGCAGTTGTTTCTAGATTGATCAAAGTCTCAGCCAAGTGTATGGTATTCAGGTTATCTGAAATATTTAAGAAGAAAATGGGGGGAGTTCCCTGATGGTGTAGTGGCTTAAGGCTTCAGCGTTGGTGCTGTCAGTGCTGCAGCCTGGGTTCGATTCCCAGTCAGGGAGCCACCCACATACCAAAAAGCAAAAAAAAAAAAAAAAAAAAAAAAAAAAAAAAAAAAAAAAAAAGAAGAAGAAGAAAATGGGGTAGAAGCCAAGGGAATAGGTCAATGTGGGTGGAAGTAAAGGAAGGGCCATGGCTCAACCTGGGTAGTATTTCAGATTCTAGCCTTGAGGCATCAAAATGAATGCCAGGCCTCAGCTGATGGGTCTGGTGCTGCAACTATACTCCCTGCCTTCATCAAAATAGACTCTTTCCCTGCCCTAGGTTAAACTTGTAGGAAGAAACCATCATGAATTCAGGTGAATTGGGGAGAGGCAAGACTAAACTGAGAAAGAAGCCTGCGATTTATAAATGGTCATACAGGTGTACAGGGTAATAGCTTAATAATTAGAAAGCTGTCTCTGCAGTCCAATTGTCTGGAATTTAATCAGATATGATCCACTTGACTTCATAGTGGGCCGCTGCCTTGCCTTTCTTTGTCTCCATTTCTTCAATTGTAAAATGGAGATAAGAACAGTACCTACCTCATTAGGTGGTCTGAGGTTAAGAAAGATAATGTGATGAAGCATTTGATATAGTATCTGGCATATTGGTGATGGTTGTACAACAATCATAATGAACTCTCAATAAATATTAGCAATTATAGATTCTGCCTAGAGCTCAATGATCGGTTTTGATATACACACCTAGGTCATTTTTTTTCTGCTCAACAATCTATTCTCCCATTATGTCTTTGATTGTCTTCTGTCAGTGGTTTTCAACCAGGAGTAATTTTGCCCTGAAGGACATCTGGCATTGTCTAGAGACACTGTTGGTTGTCACAACGTAATGGAGGGGGCTTACTGGCACCTATTAAGTCAAGGTCAGAGATGGTGCAAAACATCCTAAGATCCAGAGATCCAGAGATCTCCTAAACATACACATGCCAGGACCCCCCAACAAAGAATTATCTGACCCCAAATATCAATAGTGTCAGGGTTGAGAAATCTTGACCTAGACGTATTTCTAATAGCCAGCAGAATTTCATCTACAACAATTCTGAAGGAATAAGATGGTTGTATTTTCTTCCCTTCCGTTTCCACAGCCTAATACACTGAAAAGTTGGGATGTTCATAAAGCTGAGACCCGCAGTGGGCACTGCCACAAAGACTCTTCTAATCCTTGTTCCTTCTTATAATGCTCTGGAGTTAGAGTGTGGTAGGATTTCTACATCCCACAAGGTAGCAGTGAGCTACTTTGATTCCTTCCTAGATCCTACCCAATTGCTTCCAGGGAGGTACAATTCTCGGATGAATACTTATTGACTTGGGGGTGGAGGTGGGTGGGGATAGGGAAGCTGGCTGTCCCTTGTAATCCAGCTGCTCAGAAAGTAGCACCTGCATATTCAAGGGATGGTAGAGAGGGAAATTGAAAGGTCTTTATATCTACTTTCAATTAGGAAGAATTATTCTGTTTCTGCAAGCATATTATAGGTATAGCCTATCGGCTATTTTTATTTTTCAATTGTGTTTTGTTGCTTCATGGATGGCGGAAATTCATTTGAGATACTGGCAACAGTCTCAGAACTTCTAATGATTTTGCAGGGGGCATTTGAGGTTTTCCTCTTTTCTGGAGCACCACAGGCCTTTTCACTGAGACCTAGGAAAGGCTGTCCAGACTCCAAGTCAGGTGTCCTTTAAAATCATTTCTTTCTCTTATTCCTGCTGATTTCATTTGAATGGGCACACACTAAGGCATGGGAACTTCCTTTGGGGTTATCAATGAATCTGTTGTGAGGATTTTCCTTTTCTCAGATTCAGAGTTGTTAGATTTCAAATCAATGCATAGTTGTGGGTATAAAGAAAAGCTCTGATCTCTTTGGGTCACCATCTTATCCCAGAATTTCAGATTTCCCAAAGTCCGAACAGGCATATGGTCCACGGTTAACCAGTCCTTAGTAGCGCTGCCTGGTAGTAGTGTGAATAAATTATTATATTGCACAAATTTCTAGTTTCGGATTTAAAATATTCGATTAAAAATGGCCTTCAATCAAGAGATTAAGTTTTATAAGAACTTTAAGTGGCTGGATTATAAACCTGATGGGTTTTATGTTCCATGGGCACATCAAGAATGTTTTCTTAATAAGTGGTGAGTAAGCTAAATTTTCATTTTTTTCTCCAAATGGCTATGGATTTTCTTTTTCTCAGTGATCAGTGATCTTGAATACATGCAAATGCTAAAACCCAGCTGTTTCTTTTTATGAGCAAAAAGGCAGTCTTAACTAGTTTTTATAATATATGCATATCTTTCACTCTACTAAAGGCAATACTCAACAAATAATGTTTTAATTAAAATCCAGTGAATGCTCTTCCTGTTCTTTTTCTCCCTGTATAGGCTCACTTTATATATTTTGCACCTGATATCTAAGAAGAAGTATCATCACAATATAATTTTTCAGACAACAGAATCAATTCCCAACTTTATTTTGAATGAAGTTTATGATTAAAATTTCCCCATTTATGTAACTTAATTTAAAAGCGTCATGAAGGAAAAGACTGCAATTACATCAATTTTACATACTGATAAATCAATTTTTGGTTCAAAGATGGTTAAGTCTACATACACTTCATTAACTGCCACCAACTGAATAAGGGCCATAACTCTGAATTTCTGAGTGCTTATTGCATCAGGAAAACTACTGTCAAAATTGATTTTTTTGGAGGGTTTCTTCTTTAGTGCTATACTGTATTATCTGAATTAAATGTATTTAATTAGAAATTCATAACCCCTTCAGCACGTATTTGGAAGCCAATTGTATTAGGGCTGCCATAACAAAGTATTATAGACTGAGTGATTTAAACAAATAAACTAACAAATTTCTTCCAATTCTGGAGCTTGAAGTCTGAGGTCAAGGTTTTGGAAGGATTGGTTTCTTTTGAGGCCTCTATCTTTGGTTTGTAGATGGCCGTCTTCTCCCTCTTCACATGGTCTTCACTCTGTGTGTCTCTGTCCTAGTTTCCTCCTCTTATAAGGACACCAGTCATATTGGATTAGTGCCCACTCTAATGACCTCATTTTAACCTAATTGCCTCTTTAATCCTATTTCCAAATATAGTCACATCCTGAGGTACTAGGGGTTAGGACTTCAACATAGGAATTGTGGAGGAATACAGTTCAGCCCATAACACTGTCAAAAACCCCAAAATAGCAAAATTAAAACTGTCAGATCAATAAATAGTATTTAGTAAGACTTTGTTGTGCATATAAGCACAGTTCATGAACTTAGAGCTTTCAAATTTAAATATGAAGCTCTGGGGCATTACATTATAGGATGTCTCATAAAGTAAAAATGAGACATTGGTTAACCTTTACAATGATTGGTTATTATGATGGAGTTTTCCAGATAAGGCTGGGGATTGGTTAAAAGTTACTATCCTATACCATTTTTTTTTTTTTTTTTTTTAGCTTTTTGGTATGTGGGTAGCTCCCCGACTGGGAATCGAACCCAGGCCGCAGCGCTGACAGCACCAGCGCTGAAGCCCTAAGCCACTACACCACCAGGGAACTCCCCTTATACCATTTTTAGCAAGATAAGTTTCATTTATGATTATCAGAGACATTTACAAAAAAGAAGAAAAGAAAATCTAGTTAACTTTTACTTACATTCAAGAAATAAGTTAGTTATATTAGCTTAAATGGTTTTATTTACCAGGAAATTTTCAGGTCCAATCTCCATTTTGAACTTAATTTTAACAAAACCAATTCACAGACTTCCCATATTTTTCCTTTGGTTTAGGTGAAATGGAGTATTTCCTGATGACTGTTTTTATATGGAAAAACTAAATCTGAATTGTTCTGATATTCAAACCAGAGACAGATTACAGCATAAGCATAGGTTCTTTGGAGACTCCCACATGCTTATTGTTAAGAATGGCAGCTATGAGGACCAACAAATCTCACAAGTGTCAGGATACCAAAAGCCTATCAAGAATAAAACGGTCCCAGGTATAATGAAAATTACACACTTGCATGTGTAAAGGCTTTGATTGGGTATACCAAAGAGACTTTGTACATGAGCTCTCCAGTTTACATACGTCATCCATCCTAGGACCTGGGAAAAAACACAAAGGTGAATGAGAGTTCAAAAGAAATCTTTAGAAAATGTTTTCGAACCAAAATGCTACTCATTTTATTTATTTATTAAACTTATTGGGGGTGACATTGGTTAGTAATTTGCTACTCATTTTAGAACCATGGACATTCAAAGTCCACACATGCTACCATGGCTGTAAAATGTGAATCATCTCACTTAATCTTTAGGGTCATTCCCATCACTAATTTGTTTATTCCCACAGATGACTTGTTTACTAGCTGTGATATTTAACGGCCCTATGCTGCATTATCCTTATCTTAGAAATAGGAATAAAAATTGTACCTACCTCACAGGATTGATATGAGAATTAAATGAGATGATGGTATTAAATGCCTGGCACAAGGTAAGCACGTAATGAATGTTAAACAACATTAGCTAAACTCCATGAGAGCAGGAACTATACCTGCACCAGTAGATACTGTGTACCCTGTTCTTAAGAAGTAGGAGGCATTCAATAAATAGGTGTTCAATGAACAAAAGAATGAACCTCAATCTAATTTGGGGATTATTTAAACAAAAACAAGGGGAGATAGGAGACAGAGGAGAGTGATCTATATTTAAGTTAATTTTTTTAATGTTAGAAAGTTGTCAGTGTATTTTATGGGTTTTTGGGGGGTTTTTTTGTTTGTTTGTTTGTTTGTTTGTTTTTGTAGTATGTGGGTAGTTCCCTGGCTGGGAATTGAACCCAGGCTGCAGCATTGACAGCGCCAGCGTGGAAGCCTTAAGCCACTGCACCACCAGGGAACTCCTATCAGTGCATTTTAAAAGCATTTTATAAGATAGGAGTCCCATGACTTTAAGAGATGGTTTCATTACTGAGAAAATTAATTTTTCTTTCACAAATTCATGAAACACTTTACTCAAATCCACACCTGTCAGGCTGTTTCTCAGAATTTATGGTCTGTTTTGTTTTGTTTTGAGAAAAACAAAAATTAACTCTACATACTATCCCACTTTAAATGTTTGAAACTTGAAAATGATTATTTCTATATCCATCCCCCAGACTTTGTAAGACAGTGAGACACTTTAGGAATGCCAACCACTGGGGGAAAAAGAGGCCATAATGGTTCTCAACCTCTTGCTCAGGCCTTGGCTGACCTCCTTCCTCTTGCCCAACAGCCACTCTGGAAATGTGTGGTGTGGAAATGTGAACAACAACAACAACAACAACATCGGGAGAGGTGGGTACTGTTTTGGGCATAGACATGAGCCCAGCCCCTCAAAATGAAATTAGGGGAGAGCACGATAACCAACCAAGGAACCAGAGGGGTACTGAAGTTCGGTTTCTGGCCACCTCTCACTTCACGTACTCCTCCAGTCATGGATGCATGTGTGGTGCTAAGTGAGCAGCAGCTGTTCAATCCCCAAAGGCAAGCAACAGGAATGCTGGGAAGCAGAGCCAGGTCCACAAACTTCAAGATCCTTCTCTAGCCAAATCAATAGTGCCGAGAGAACAGGTATATACAGCCTGGAGACCTGAGGATCAAGTTTCAAGGTGTACACACAGTGGCTTTCATGGGTACCTGGAGATATATATATATATAGATATATAGATATCTATATATATATCTATATATATATATGACTACATCCACTGGGGACAAATTAGTGAGTTCAAAGTAGTATACTTAGGGAGAAAAGTCAAATGATACCAGCGACATGTGTACATGTCAGTGACAAGAAGTTAACAAATTCTGGGATGAAAATTAAACAAACACGCCATGTTTCAAATATTCAGGTTCATATTACACACCAGGCATGAATGACACAAATTACCCATCAGCAGTACAGAGCCAATTAGAAAATAAAGGTCTTGTTAACATAGTGAGTTCAGTTTTCATCTAAATATTCTCAGTTCTATCCCTCAGGATCTCTCAATGAAAATTTTGAAAGAAAGACATGAACCATCGGCATAGTATGGTAGAAAAAATTATGGACTTTGGATACTTACAGACAAGAGTTCAAATCCCAGCTCTTAAGGCAGCTGTGCCAATGTTTACTTACTTGTTAAATGGGAATTACAATATTTATCCTGCAGTTTATGCTGAGGATCAAATAACGTCTTCAAAGGGTTTACCATAGGTCTTGATACAAGCATTCTGAATCAGTTTCCTATCATCTCAGTTCTTTCACTGCCATTGACTACATTAAGGATACATGTGATTTAAACCGATGCACAAAGGAAATGGATTTATATAAAAGAACAAATTTCCCGATGGTGTAAATTTTCAATTATTAAAACAGGTAAACCAAGCAACTCAGGGCTTGAGGAATCTCTAGTTTCCTTGAGCAGAGGAGAATTTTTCATATAGATGGGGGCATGGAGGGAAGATTCCCTACAGTGAGGGGAGAATAGAAAGGGGGAGTCTTGTAACTGAGACTTACCATTTCATAGAGCTCACCTCACATTCTGAAATACGGCCTCTCACAATCCACTATGTAATTTATAGGCAGTGATACACAGTATAAGAAGAATGGACTAGAAGGGCAGAGAGAGGAGCTGGCATCCCAGCCATGTGTTACCTTGGATTTATTATTTAACTTCTTTTGAGGCTCAGTTTCCCCATTTATAACTTGGAGATAATACTTGCTGGTAAGGTTGTTATGAGAATTACACAAGATAATATAGGTGCAGTGCATTATGCTCAGGGAATAAATAAAAGTTTTAATAAAACCAAGCCAGAATTGAGACACCTTGAACCACTGACTGTCACTGAGACATTTCACTGCATCTACAATAGCCACTTTTGAACAAACTTTCTCCACCTTAAACAAAGTGGGTGTTTTTAATATATCTCAAACTGCCTTATAATAACGTGCAAGTTGACTTTATGTGTCAACTTGACTGGACTAAGAGATACCCAGGTAGCAGGTAAGACCTTATTTCTGGGTGTATCTATAAGTTTCCAGAATAGATTAATTAGCATGTAAATAGGTAGTAATCAGGAGTAAAGAAGATCCCCATCATTCACCAAGGTGAGTAGGAATCGTCCCATCTCATGAGGACCCGAAAAGAAAATAAAGGTGGAGGAAGAGGAATTTGCCCTCTTTGCTTGAGTTGGGATCAGTGCTCCTCATTCTCAGGCTTTCAGACTCAGACTGAATTATACCCCCAGGTTTCCTGGTTCTCTAGCTCTTAGATGAGAGATCATGGGACTACGTTGGCCTCCATATTCGCATGAGCCAATTTCTATAATAAATTTCCTCTTATGTATCTACATATATCACATTGGTTCTGTTTCCCTGGAGGACCCTGATTAGTACAATATGAAATCATAAATATGAATGATAAGAGTTACTTTGAAGGAATAAATTTTAGGACTCAAATCTGGATGAGAAAATGCAAAACTTCCATGCCCTCATATTCCACTACATTTAAGTGAAGTCAATTAATTAAAATGTTGAATTAATTAAATGTTGGATTATACCATGTCATTTCTTTTGTGTGTGTGTGTGTGTGTGGGTGGGTGGGTGGTTCCCTGGCTGAGAATTGAACCCAGCCTGCAGCGTTGACAGTGCCGAAGCCTTAGCCACTACACCACTGGGGAACTCCCTTACCATGTCATTTCTATACTAAAGTTCATCTGTGTGATAATGGCTTTATTTAGTTTAATTCTAGATCCTATGTTTGGCTCTCCATGAACATTAGCTTCAGTAAGGAAATCAACACTCTACCCAAAATTACCATCCAAAATCAACAAAAGCAGCAGCACATTTTAGCATCTTTGCTATAATTAACAAGGCAAGAGTCCTGTCCAATAAATGAATGTGAACCCCACACCTTAATCACCACAGTTCTGGCTCTGCCCATGGAGTTGGGCTTTATCTGTTTCCCAATTAAATACCAAGGTATTCCATTAACTCCACAGATACTCTTCTAACATCAAAAATTGCTCCCAATCCCAATTACTTACTAAGTTACCCCACCATTAGCTCTTCCTAACTTCCATTAACAAAGTCTTTAACTTTATTCAGCAGCTGAGCAGGCTTAATCAAATTCAGCTGGGAAAAATTATAGCGTATATCTCAATTGTTCACAAAAATTAAATAGCAATCATTATAGTTTAAAGCCCATCTCTAATTAATCTCAATCATTTTATTTTCCTCATCTTCACAATTACTTCAGTCTTCATCCAACACCATTTGCCAGCTGCTAAGACACAACCTCTTGCCATTTATATAATCTATAATTGTCAATTGCCATGGCACCATTTTAAATCCTTATGGTATGTTCCCTATTGACAATGTTTCTCCCCAAATGCCTTATTCTTGAAGAATTTATCAAGCACAATATTGTCATGTTAACAATACCATCACCACTTTACCAAATATTTCTCCTAAATAGAAGTTAATTAGTCAATACTAAGCACATTTCCAACAACTAACAGCAACAATATTAAGCAACATAGGTGACATCCTTTACTAGGTCCCAAATAATTTCCATTCTCTTTTCCTATGTCTTTCTTTTTAGAGTTCAGGACACTTGGGGAAAAAAATATTGTCAAATGTTACAGGTTTATGCTGAGTGCCTTTAGTTACTTCATTTATTTGTGAGCAAAAGAGACGCTGTTGAATTAGCTGATGTAGAGGAGTAAGGACACTAGGATTTCATGGAAATCCAGGAACTGGAGCTAGAAATTGGTTTGGGATTCAAGCTCATTCTAAGAATCTCAGATGCAGGAGGAGTTCGAGAATCTTTCCTCTAGATGCTATTATTAGTGTTACTCAGTTCTAGTCTATGTATCTACTTCTTTCTATCCTGCTTTAATAACTACTTCTCCTTATTTATAATTTCTATTTCCCCACGTGGTCCATTCTGTCCTCCCAAGCCTTGATTCTGTTTCATAAATTTTCAGTTAAAGCTTCCTCCAGTAACTGACAAATTATTTCTTTGTTCCTTTGGTCCAATGCATCAGAAAGAAAATTTATTTAGTCAAATTAATCTTTTTGAATCTGGCCTTAGAGAGTGCAGATTACTGTCTTGCCTAGGGATTAGTTATTCTTAAGTCAGATGATTATTCCAATCCAATAAATGGGGCTGAAGACTGGGGAAAGAAGAAAGATGATCACCATAATACCAAATATGGCTTTTGAGACAGCAGGGTCCAATGGGATCACTTTCCTTGGAACAGGTTATGGACAGGGCAAGCACAAAGATGAAAATGGCCAGTGGCTATAGATGAGACAAGAAGATGTAACCCTATTCCTCACTTAATGTTTATCTCAGTTTTATCAAATTGTACTATACTGTTCTATTTCGGTAATGCAACTGAGGAATGACACAATCATAAATTCTTTAAAAGATAATTTACAGCACCTACAAAAACCCATAGTTAATAGTTAATGGTGAAAGACTGAATGTTTTCCTCCTAAGATCAGGAACAAGACATGGATGTCTTTTCTAGTCACTTCTATTCAGCATTGTGCTGGAGGTTCTAGAAAGGGCAATTAGTAATAAAATAAAATTCATCTAGATTGGAAATAAAAAAGTAAAATTATCTCTATTTGCAGATATGATCTTATATAGAATCCTAAGAAATCTAATAAACAAATAAAATTAATAAACAAGCTCTGCAAGATAGAAGGATACAGGATTCACATAAAAATAAATTATATTTCCATACAGTAGCAATACAGCTTTAGAACAAACTAAAAATATAATTAAGAAAACACATTTATTTGTAATATAATAGGATTAAAAAGAATAAAATAGGGCTAAATTTAACAAAAAAAAAAACATATAAAACTCATACTCTGAGGATCAGAAGACTTTATAAGGGCTGTCCAGAAACTATCCAGCCATGTAATGTGAAGAGACATTTGTGGCTGGATATTTTCCAGACAGCCCTTGTATGTTATAAAGATGGCAATCTCCCTACCAAAAATCCAGCTGTCTTCTTTGTAGAAAATGACAAGCTGATCTTAAAATTCATATGGAATTTCAAAACACTGAAAGTAGCCAAAACAATGTCTTTGAAAAAATGTTGGAGGGTTCACACTTCTTAAATTTCGAAGTTTACTACAATCAAGACAATGCGGTACTGGTTATGTATATACATATAGACAAGGACATAGAATTGAGAGTCCAGACATAAACCATAATATTTACAGTCTATTAATTTTTAACTAGGGTTTCAAGACAATTTAATGAGGGTAAAGAATAGTTATTTTAACAAATGAGTTTAGGACAACTGTACATTCACTTGCACAACACCTATGTTTTCTTTTATGAGTTTTGTAGTTTTAGCTCTTACATTTACGCCTTGGAAAAGTTTTTAGTGAACCTTTTATATAGTGTGAAGTAGGGTTACAATTTTTCCACATTTTGCCCACTTCACACCATATAAAAAACTTCACTAAAAACTGTTCCAAAATGTAAATGTAAGAGCTAAAACTACAAAACTCATAGAAGAAAACATAGGTGTAAATTTTTGTGAACTTGAATTAGGTGATAGTGGCTTAGAAATGAATCAAAAGCATAAGCAACCAAAGAAAAAAATAGAAGAACTCTCCAAAGCACACCATCAAAAAGTGAATAGACAACCCACAGAATGGGAGAGAATATTTGCAAATCATATATTTGATAAGGGTATATGAATATACAATATATCCAGAAGGTGAGTATATATATCAGACACTTACAACTCAATAACGAAAAGGCAAAAGAACCCATTTTGGAAATGTCCAAAGGTTCTAAATATTCTTCCAAAGAAGATACACAGATCGCCAGTAAACACATGAAAAAGGTGCTCAACACCATTAGCTATCAGGGGAATGCAAATCAAAACCACACAGAAACACCATATCCCAACCACTAAGATAACCAAAAAACACTTTAAAACAAAAGACTCCAACAAGAGACAGGGAAGGTCCCAGCAATTCCACTTCTAATTTGAAAAACACTAATTTGAAAAAATACATGAGGGGGGACCCAAAAACCCCAAAATTTATATATAAAAAATTGTGTACTTATTCAAACATGTTTAAACTTTAGTCACCTTCAAAGTACTCTCCATTTGATGCAATACATCTATCAAGACACTTTTTCCACTGCTCAAAACAGTTTTTGAACTTGTTGATTTTGATGCCTTTTAGAGCTTCTGCTCTTTCTTGCTTCATTTCTTTACATCAGCAAAACATTTCCCTTTGTGGATGGTTTTCCATATGAGGAAACAGAAAAAGTTGCTTAGGGTGACTTGATGTTTTCTGTCTGCAGCCATTACTTTTGACTGAGTATTGGCACCTTTTTGTGACTGACCTCTTCCCACCCCAATTAAAATCCTGGACAACGTGGCACAGGTGGACTTGCCAGGTTGGCAATACTCCATGGTATTGTCTTACATTACTCGCCAAACGAATTATGCACTGTCAGTGTAACTCCATGTGGAAAGGACAATGAGAAGCTCATGCACTGTCTCTCTTTCGGACTCAATCTTATGTGCCTTTTACCTTTCTAATTGTAATCTGTGTCTTTCTGCTATCATAAATCACACCTGTGAGTAAAATAACTTCTCTGAGTTCTGTGATTTCTTCTAGAGAATCACTGAACCTGAGGGTGGTCCTTGGGACCTTGTGAGATCAGATGAACAGGGAGGGTGAATTATGGGGGTCATGCTGTTTTTGGTCAAAACTGCTGAACACTCAGTGGGGTGTGGGCAGGTGCACGGTTGTGCTGCACATTGTTAGTGTAAACCGCCTATCATGAAATGGGCAAATGCATTGAAAGAGTCTCCCAAAAAATTCACTGAAGCTGAATGCAGCCTCTCACAACAATGCCAGCTGATACACAGATGCAGATGGACTCCCAGAACATTTACCTAGTGGGGGAAGCCTGTACAAGGGGCCTGCCCTCCAAAAGATTAATTCCAGGTTTTTTGGAGGGTCCCCCATTGTATAGTCAATTCATCTTCTACAAGGGTGCCAAGAACACACAATGGAAAAGGGACAGCATCTTCAATAAATGGTGTCGGGAAAACTGGATATCCACATGCAGAAGAATGATATTGGACTTTATCTCACACCATACACAAAAATCGAGTCAAAATGAATTACAGAATTAAATGTAAAACCTAAAGTTGTGAAATTCCTAAAAAAAGAAAACATAGGAAAAAATTTCTTGAGATAATCTGGGCAGTGATTTTTTGGATATGACTCTAAAAGCCCAGGTACCAAAAACAAAAATACACATAGAGATTGCATCAAACTACAAAGCTTTTGCACACTGAAGGAAAGAATCAATAAAGCGAGAAGACAATCTACAGAATGAGAGAAAATATTTGCAAACTACACATCTGATAAGGTCTTACCACCCAAAATATATAAGGGAGTCAAATAAATATATAAGGGAGTCAAATAACTCAATAGCAAGAAAACAAATAACCTGATTTTAAAATGAGTTAAGGGCCTGAATAGACATTACTCAAAAGATGATATACAAGTGGCCAATAGGTAGATCAAAAATATCAGCAGGGAAATGCAAATAAAACTTGGAGATATCACCTCACATGTGTCAGAATGGCTATTATCAAAAGACAAAAGATAAGTGTTGGCGAGGACATGCAGAAAGGGGAACCTTTTTATACCTTTCTGGGAATGTAACTTGGTATAGCCATTATGGAAAGCAGTATGGGTGGGGGTCCCTCAAAAACTTAAAAACAGGGAGTTCCCTGGTGGTGTAGTGGCTTAAGGCTTCGTCGCTGGCGCTGTCAGCGCTGTGGCCTGGGTTCGATTCCCGGCCAGGGAGCTACCCACATACAAAAAAAAAAAAAAAGAAAAAAGAAAAAAACTTAAAAACAGAACTACAATATGATCCAGCAAACTCACTTCTGGGTATACAAGGGCTGTCCGGAAAGTATCCAGCCATTAAATATGAAAAATACAGGCGGGAGTTCCCTGGTGGTGTAGTGGCTTAAGGCTTCGGCACTGGCGCTGTCAGCGCTGGGCCTGGGTTCGATTCCCAGCCAGGAAACTACCCACATGCAAAAACAAAACAAAACAAAAAACAACAACAACAACAAAAAATACAGGCATTTAGGGCTAGATTTCTTTGAGACTGCTCTTGTATATCCAAAGGAAATGAAATCAGTATCTCAAAGAGATACTGCACTCCTATGGTCATTGCAGTATTATACAGAATAGCCAAAATATGGAATTAATTTAATTGTCTATCAAGAGGAGAATGGATATAGAAAATGTGGTATATATACATAGAATGTAATATTCTTTAGCCTTTAAAAATAAGGAAATCTCGTCAATTGTGAACACACGAATAAACCTGGAAGATGTTATGCTAAGTGAAGTAAGCCAGGCACAGAACAACAACTACTGCATGATGTTATCTACATGTAGAATCTAAAAAAGTCAACTCATAGAAGCAGAGAGTAGAGTGGTGATTGCTAGTGGCTAGCGAGTGGGGGAAATGGGGTGATGTTGGCCAAAGGGTACAAAATTTCAGTTACACAAGATAAAAAAGTTCTAGAGATCTAATATTCATATATAGCATAGTGACTATAGTTAATACTATACTTAAATTTGCTGAGAGTAAATCCTAAATGTTCTCATTATACACAATAATGGTAACTATGTGAGGTGATAAAGATTGTTAATTAGCTTGGTTATGGTAATCATTTCACAGTGTATATGTACAGTCATCTCTTGTTATCTGTAGGGGATTGGCTCTAGGAACCCCCTCCCCCAAAGATACCCAAATTCACGGATGCTCAAGTCTCTTATATAAAATGGCATAGTATTTGAATATAATCTATGTACATCCTCCACATATTTTAAATAATCTCTAGATTACTTATAATACCTAATACAGTGTAAATGCTATGTAAATAGTTGTTATACTATATTGTTTATGGAGTAAAAACAAGAAAAAAATCTGTACATGTTCAGTACAGACACAATCCTCATAGGCCTAATTACATAATACATATCAATAACAACATAAGATTTTTAAAACTACTTTTGATCTGTGGTTGGTTGAATCCTCAAATGCAGACCCCTCAGATACGGAGGGTCAACTGTGTATCAAAACATCATGTTGTATACCTTAAATAAATGCAATTTTTATTTGTCAACTATACCTCGATTAAGCAAAAAAAGTGAATTAAGTATAAAAAGTCCCCTACGTGCTTCTTTTACTATGACCTAAAGATATTTGAAAGAATAGTTTAAAAACATTCTATTTATTGGATTTATAACTCTAGTAAAAAGTAAACGTGCATGAAATCACCTGCAGAATTTCAACACAGTTCTGTCTTAAAGAACATGTGAATTAAATGAAGAGATTGGAAATTACAATAGAACTCATTGCTTTAACACAAGCACAATCCTATTCTCTTCTTTTTAGTGTATTCACTATATTTTCCTATTTTCTGTATTCTTATTTTTATTATTAAATTTATTGGGGTGACATTGGTTAGCAAAAGTTACATAGGTTCCAAGAGTACAATTCTACAATATCGTCTTTGTATTACATCATGTGTTCACTACCCAGAGTCAGTTCTCTTCCCATTACCATATTTTTTATTGTAAATTATAGCATAGGATAGTGTCATCCTGTCAGAGGGTTTTTGAGGAGTGATCCAGCAGTGAAGTGAGCCAAATGCATAGAGCATCAGAGAAGCAACAGTCCTGCTGCTATTCAAGCTTCATCCCCCTGCAGAGCTGCTGAATGCAGAACTCCTATTTACTAGCAGCAGTAATGCTCAGCTCTATGGAGTTCGGAGCTACATCTTGCTTTCATAAATAATTTTGCAGCTAAAGCACTAAAAATGTCAGAAGACTGCCATTTTAAACAATCTCTTAGTTTTTATATATAATCTCTAGGAAGGTCAAATAGACCTACACAATTTCCCATTAGATCTTAGGAAAACTTGCTCTCTTTCTCTTTTGTTTAGCTTTAAATATAACCTCATCCTCATATGATGCTTATTAATTACATAGAGAAAAACAGTAATTTATAATGGAGACAACTTGCAGACACCACTTTAATAAAATATTTACAGCTAGCATCACCAGTAATGCTTCTTGGTATGATGCACTGATATGGAAACAGCATTGCTCTGCAGTATTCCCAGGGAAAATGCATAATCTGAGTCTAATCATGAGGAAAGATCAGGTGAGTCAAAAGGAGCAGTGGACTCACTGTGAAGTAACTGAGCTCTATGTCTCAAAATATCAAGGTCACGAAAGACAAAAGAAAATTCAAGGAACTATTTCATATTTAAAAAGACGAATGAGACATGACAACTGTAAGCAATGTTTGATCCTGGATTGGATCCTGGACCAGAAATGATTTTTTTTTTCTTTTGCTATAAAAGTACATTAATGGGACTGAAGAAGACAAGGTGAGCACACAATGGTGAGCACAGATCTTGTATTATAAATCTGTACACCTAAAATTTATATAATGTTATTAATCAATGTTACTCTAATAAATTTAATAAAAAATAAAAGAAAAAAGAAAACAGGTATTTTAATGGGACAATTGATAACATTTAAATCTGTAGTTTATACAATAATATTGTATTCATATTAATTTCCTAATTTTGATCATTGTACCATATGTCTTTGTTTTGTGTTTGTTTTGAAGTGCTTAAGCTTCATGTTTTCAAGTTACTCTCAGTTTTTCAAAAAAATCTAACTATAGAAAACTGTTAATTTAGGGGATCTACATGCGAGTATATAAGAATTCTTTGTTCTATTTCTGTAACTTTCATGTAACTTTAAAATATAATGCCAAACAAAAATAATTTAAATGACAGATCTAATATAGTACTCTTTCTAGTATTTCCACCCTAACTTATGATTCTCACAAAACTGGAAAAGAGTTTGTGTTTTGAATTTCTCTACATTGAAAAAGAAAAGTTCATCGTGTTGTTCTTTTCACTGGTGGGTATATTCCTAGTATGTTCCATGACTGTGTAATAATTTTTTCTACTGGCAAGTTAAGAGAAACAACTAAACATTTAGTACTGGACAATTATATTCATTTTACCAGCATTTATTAAAAACCTACTTTGTGGCAGTGATGCTAGATGCATGGAAAAAGAAATAAAATGTAGATGGTATGTGACTTAAAGGATCTTATTAGTAGGGGAAAACAGACATATAAATGAATAATTGCAATGAAGTAGTATAGGTATTGTAAGTGAGAGAGAGAGAGAGAGAGAGGGAGGGAG
>PVJL010017300.1:0-18626 GCA_004026885.1 Lyroderma lyra
TAAAATACAATTTTAAGTGGACATTTAAAAATTTTAAATGATTACTAAGAATTTTCCATAATATTAACTCACCAGCTGTTATGTATATTCATGCATTACTTGCATGCTAGTTTCCTCTGTGTGGGCATATAGTCAAATTTATCTAATTTTTTAAATACATAGAATGGTAATAATATTTACTGAGTGTTTTCTATGAGCCAGGCAGTATGCAAAGTCCTTTACATTCATTGTCTCTTTTAGTCTTCCTAACAATTTGATGATGAAGCTTCTATTATTATCCCCAATTTATAACAGACAAATCATGGTTTACAGAGGTTAAATAGCCTGGTGCAAGTTTCGTGATTTGTCAGTAATAAAGGCAGATTTGGAATGGTTTGACCTCTGAGACGATATTCGTAAGTACCATAGAGTACTGCCTTTACAATATCTGTTGTTCATTGTTTAAATAAGGTCTTCTACATTCTAAGATTGTATACTTAGCTATATACATTTCTTTCTAGCTTTCTATGGCTTGTGTTACATATTAGGGTTTTAAACTAATTTATTTAATGTTAGTACAAGTTGTGAAGTTTATATCCAACTTTCTTTAATCAATTATTTTAGGCAAGCTAACTGACTTTTTAGAAGAAAATAATTTATTCTTTGTGCATCGAAAAAAAATGGAAATTTTGCAGAGACTTAAAGAATATATTGACATGGAGACAGGTGTAATAGGATACTTTGCAACTGAGACTTGGTATTAACTGAAACACATGACAAAAATGATATTATAAAATAACAAAATTGTAGAAGCCAGCTTAAGTGATATGTGAGATTACATATTAATGTTGGATTGATAAATTGAGACTTGGCTTTAAATGCAGCTTTTCTACAGCACTCTGTTTAACCCCAGCATGCTACTGGGAGTGCATGGAAGAGCTATCACCTCATGTTTATACCTATAGCACCAGAGCAAAATTAGAAGTGATATAAAATATTACTGATGTGTACTTTCTCATTCACTCTGGGGCATGTCTGTTCCCATTTCACTGGTCTCAGGTAGAAAATGGGCTAAAGCGTGACCTCCCAAAAGAAACAAGTTCTTTGGTGTCATGAACAAAATAACCCCCACACCAAAAAAAAAAAATTCTATAGATTGGACAAAAGCATTGACTTAATATTATTTATTCAGGGACATAAAAATGTAATATTTATTTACAATAATGGCTTATTTTTAACATTGTTTGTGGTTTATTTTTCTGTTTTTCACTTTTTTACATTAAATTTGTTGGAGTAACATTGGTTCATAACATTAAGTTTCAAATGTAAATTTTCTATGTCATCTGTATATTGCATTGTGTGCTTAGCACCTAGATTCCAGTCTCCCTCAATCACCATATACTGAGGGTTATGATTCCTCTGGCTTTATACTTTTCTTTTTAGGATTACTTTGGCTATTTGGGGTCTTTTGTGACTTCATAGAAATCTGATAATTTTCTGTTCTATTTCTTTGAAAAATGACACTGGAATTTTGGTGGGTATTATGTTAAATCTGTATATTGCTTTAGATAATATGGCCATTTTTAATATATTGATATATTAAATCAATATAATATATTGATTCTTCTGCTCCATAAACATGGATATCTTTTACTTTCTTTGTATCTTTTTCAATTTCTTTGAACAATGTCTTGTAGTTTTTAGTGTATAGGGCCTTCACATTCTTTAAGTTTACTTCTAGGTATTTAATTCTTTTTGTGCAATCACAAATGGAATTGTCTTCTTCATTTCTTTTTCTGATAATTCATTGTTAGTACATGGGAATGCAATGGATTATTGCATATTGATTTTTTATTCTGAAACTTTACTGTATTTATTTATTGTTACTAATAGTTGTTTGGTGGAATCTTCAGGGTTTTCTACATAGAGAATAATGTTATCTCCAAAAAGTGAGGAAACATTGGTTTAGGTTATATTTTTAAATACTGTCCTGCAAAGTCATTGCTGACTGTCCTAGATTCAGTGACAGTTTCCAGATTCATGGCAACCATAAGAAACACAAATCTGCAATCATGGCTTTATAAACCAAAAAAGGGGACATATTTCAAGTAAAAAGAAGAACCAAACAAACCTCTTTTCTGGATTTGTTTTTATTTTTAAATTTCACTCAATCACTCTATTTCTACTACATGTTGTGTGTGTGTGTGTGTTTGTGTGTGTGTGTGTGTGTGTGTGTGTGTGTGTCTGTGTGTTTAATTGGCTCTGAATAGAAATGCATTAAAATAATTCTGCACAACTTACCTACTGTAATGTATGGTTTTCAAAAAATCTGTGCTGTCATCTTAGGCTTTCCATGCACTATTGTCATAATTGTCAGTGAGAACGAGTTTTATAATGACAGTTATTTCTTCTAGCCGTTTAAAAACATTGCAATGTGTGATAGGACAACAGAAGGATAAAGATTTTTAATTGAGAGAGAAGGGATTAAATAAAACAAAAGGAAAGAAAATAAGGAAAATATTTACACTACCTTAGTGGGAAGATTTTCACTCATTAAAAGAATTTAAACTGGATGTGGACATGACAATAGAGCAGAAACTTCAAATCTTACCTATCTCTGTTGGATTAACTTTAAGTCTGTGTGGAAAGGGGCACGTAGGAATCAAGAGTGTGGATCTTAACTTTGGGTGTTTGTCAATGTAACTGGCTAATATGGAAAGGACAGATAATACTAAACGTTTAATTCCCTGAGCTCTATGAAGCTACAATGCTAGTTTCTTTAGAGAAATATCGCATTTGCATGTCATTTTGGCATAAATTCTTCTAAGAAGAAAAAATTTGAAGTTACTTTATGCACAGCAACTTTGACATGGGATGATGATGAGAAATGAAATTGAACTTTGAAATAAATGGATAGGTTGGTAGATAAATAGATGTTTACAGAAAAATGTGTTTGTTATAATATCATACATCCTCTTCATCTCAACCTATATTTATCAACAGTTATTTTCTGAACGAATCCCTTAGACATTTCTGCTGAAAAATAAAATCTTACTTTCAGATTTCAGGCTTTAAATACCATTTAAAAAAAGAATGGGTATTCTAATACTCATTGTTATTCATAGACGTAAGTGTTACCACAAGAAAAATTACAAAATGAGGACTGCTCTTAATTGTCTTAATGTGCTACAGAATGGATACAATTTATACATGGTTTAAAGTCAAACAGGTCTGTGTTCAGATTCTGCCTACTCCAGTTATTTGTGCATTGAAATTGGACATGATGCTTTATCCCCCTGGTGCTTAGCTTTTTAACTGTATTAAGAAGAAAAATACCTTGTAGAGATTTAAAAATATAAGTGAGAATACACATATAAAACACTGAATGCAATGCCTACCCTAAAGCAAGTATCCCTAAATCGTGACCCCTTTTTCTTCTTTTTTTTAAAGTTAGACTTACTGGGGTGACATCTGTTAGCAAGAATTACCTATGCTCCAGGTGTGCAATTCTACAGTGCATTGTCAACTTGTTGTATAGAAAGTTCACCACCCAGTGTGAGTTCTCTTTCCATCACCTTATATTTAGCTCCCTCTCCCTCTTCTCCCACCCCTCCCCATTTTCCCACCCCCTTCCCACTTGTCCCCAAATAAACATTGAATTATTGATTACGTCCATTTTATTAGTAACAAATTATATAAAAATACATATTAAGGAACATATAACTTAGATTTGATGCAGGCTGAAAATTAGATAAATAACCACAAGGGCAAATATTCCTTAACAAAACTCATCTCAGACTTATAGTTGATATACTTACTTTTTGCCCTTTTTGATTGGAGTTCAGTTTAGTGAATTTATAATAGGAGAATTAGAGTGGCACAGGACTGGAAGCTAAATTTCATGATAAAATTTCCAAACATCGCTGCGAAAATGCTGGTTGTGTTCATTCCACTCAATTATATGATTTAATTAAGTCCAGACACTGTGACACTTCATTTTATATTGTCTATTTTCCTTTCTAATTTATATATCTACCCCCACTCTTAACCCCCTAGCTGTGTCTCATATATTTTGAGCTGTGGAGCACATTGTATCCTATAGTAGCTGGTCAGTACAAATGGACTAATTAATGACATCCATCTTTTTCTCTTTTCTTAGGGAAGAACTCCCCACACGCTTGCACCCAGGGGAAAGTATTACACAGACATGCATGTTAGAATAACCGTACCTCTTAACTATCTTCAAATGCACACACAGCCTTAAACAAGTTCTTCAGCACTGTCACATGGTAATGAAAAAAGGGGCTCTAGCTCTCAAGACTTCTATTCCAAAGTTAAAAACCAAATACTTTCCTCCCTTCACAAAATAGTAACAAAAGCAATAGTAAAAGAAAAACTCAAATTTAATTGAGAATGTCTTATAGTACACAACAGATAGCTAACAAACTCCTAAATGTGCTGTTCTGTAACCCAAATTTAATTTCTCAGAAATCTGAGCCTCTGAGTTCGCTTTTAGTAAGTATCTTAGGTTGAATGGACTGTGCCTTATCCCACGTTTTCTAGAACTGAAGTAGAGGATGCTCTTATCTTTAACTTTCACCTATTCTTTGTTATCTTATATAATTATTCCCTGTTTAATTTATTATGTGAAGGGGCACTAATTTCCAGCAAGAAAGTTGATTTTTGTCATTTATATGTCACTCAACATTCACATGGCTTTTATTAAAACTCTCCCTGCTCCCTCTTCCCCCACTGCTCAGAGATTTTCTTAGAGCAGGTAGAACCATACTGAAACAAAATGAACACATAAACTTAGGCTACTATAACTAACAGAAATATAATTACAATAAAACAGAGTCCTAAAATAAAGTAGAAAAATCATGTGATTTTTTTTATCTTGGAGATCATTTCTATGAAAGTAAAAAAAGATTATAACCTCCATTGGGTGTGACATTATGTAATGTTGCTTACTGATGGGTTTAAATATCAAAAGCAGGCAAGCCATCATAGAGGGTATTTTGATAAGGTATGGAAAAGTCCCTTTATAGAGACAATGAAATGTTTTTCTTTTGAAGTCAAGAAGATGGTTTGCAGTGGACTTTTATAGTTAAATAATCTAAGACTTTGAATAGATAATAAAATGACCTGCATACTGTGCAAGAGTAATAATAAGATTTTGGTTGTTTGTGTCTTTTGGAGCTAGAAGAGGACTAGGATGTCTAAGGAAAACATTTTAGCCTATTAAACAAGATTAATACATATTTTACTTACACTCAATTTCTAACAGATTACAAGAAATGACTGAATGATATGCCACATTTTAGAAGTGGATGATATAAATCATTTTAGCTAAGTTTGATATCATATAATAAATACTCCTGGTGTGCTACTAATTTTTACCTAAAACACATCATTATTCCCTGTCTGATGTTTATAGTGCTCTACCTGCTTGAAATTATTCTTTTTTCATTTTTGTTTGTTTGACTCCTTATCTTCCCTTTTTACTTCTTTTCCCCGTCTTTGTCCTTTTCTTACTTCATTCTTTTTTCCCACTTCTGGAGATTTACTATTGCATGCCCCTACTACCTCACCTTACCTTTTGCAAACATACCAATGGGAGCAAAAGCTACCTCTAGTGAACAGGAGGTAGTAGTGATGAGGCTGAAGCCAAGCCAAAAATGCTACAATGACTGATAGAAAGGATCTGAGTCTTCGATGGCATAGCTAAGCTAGACCTACCAGTGGTTCTTATTATGAGAAAAGAACAACTACAACAACAAACAAATAAAAAATACCAACAAAAATAACTGTTTTACCAATCTTGGGTTTTCCGTTAATTTCTGCCAAATTTATTTCTAAATGATAACATAATCAATAAATAGTATTGAATGGGTGTAGGCTTGTGCATCGCTAGATTTTGTTTCCAATGATGTTTTTTCAATAAGCTCCATAAATATGCATGTTTTGTGTGATACCATTCTATATAGAATTATTATTGGGGTTTTTATGCATCTGTGCTATCCCATCAAAGTAAATGATAGACTCTTCAGAGGCAGAAGATGTGACTTACTCTTCTATCTCTACTAGATTAGTATTAGTAAGAACGTGATGATGATGATGATGATGATGATGATGATGATAAGGCTGATAAAGATAATAGTAATAAAACACCTGCAGTGAAAACATTTTAATTCTACTGTCAAATGCTCACACACTTCAAGCCATAATTGACTATGTTCTGCTGTTTCCAAACAAAGCATTATGACAGATATTGGAGGGTGTTGGAACTACAACAATAATTGACCTTAAATTTGTCAGTGCTTCATTGTCAGGTTGAAGAGATCCCTGAACAAGGTCTCCAGTGGATAGCAGCTTAATCATGACCTTTAACCCCACAAGTGCACCCATATAAGTTTACAGAGAGCCCGGTGACTCTCGGAGAGAACTAGAGTAGTTTGAGCTAAAATTATTACCAGCAAACAGCTTGTTCTTTTAAATAAAGGGATTTTACTCTCAGTTTTGCTAACAAAAATATACCTTTTCCCACCCTATTTTAAGGTCATTCTGCATAATGTAGAATAAAAATGAATAATGATGGATCTAGAAAGATAGGAAAATGAGAGGACTTCTTCACTAAAATGTTCCAGAGCAACCAGATTCTTACAGTCAGTATCTGTTGAAATATATAGTATCATTTTCTATGACTCTATCAAATTACCACACATGATGTCACAGCTCCTTTGCCCTCAAATAGTTCTCAACCAAGTCCTGTTAAAGAGTTAATACAGCTTTCAGAGAGCACTCTTAAGTCTGGGGCTTTTCATGGAATCTACTTTACAAATATCAACTCAGTAAAAATAAAACCTTCTAAAGTCACTGCTTAAAATCATACAGAAGGAAAGGTCACGGAGTTGCTGATTCCCCTTTCACTTTTCCTGTTAGTTGTTTTTGTAAAGTATGCATTAGACTTTATTTACTCTGGACCAGACAGAGTCATCATAGCTTCTGTTCTTGACCAGGTAATTTTACCCTCAGTGAGTATTAAACTCTAGAAATAAAGCTATTTAAGGACTAGAGGTTGTTGGTTGATTAGAAGAAACTCAGAATGAGGTTTTGAAGGTTTGTCAATTTAGAGCAAGCTTTTATCTTTCTAATCAACTCAGACGTCTTAGGCATGAAAAAGCTTTCTCTCGGCAGTTACTGCTTAACCACCGTCATACAATGTAAACGCAAGGCATCGTTTTCCTCTGAGCTTACTTACCTTCTCTGTCCCCTCCTACCTGCATCGTCTTGCAACTTCTAGGAGTTATGCCTTGAAAATAAGATATTTCGAAGCCACTGCAGCCTGAACTTTTAAGAGACCAAAAGACATATAAATGAGTCTAAAATATCATAAAGCAAAGCATTATGCATTAATGGTAATAATGCCTTACTTTGTCTTGTCTTTTAATAAGAGAACAATCAATCAAGCAAAGAAAAAACAAAACAAAAACTTCTTTGAGTGGGGCGTGGGGTCCTCAAAACTACTCTTGGTGATACAGAAGAAAAGCTATTCTGAGACATTAGAGGAGAAAACTGGGATTCCTAGAACTTTTTCAAAATGTCACAAATATTAAATGGTGCTGTTGGAGCATCTCCTTGGTTCTTCTGATGCTGAAACTGGTTCCCATCGCACACCACGCTGCCATCCAAGCTCTGCGAGATACTGGAGCATTTGCTTTCAAAAACTTTGCAAATTCCAACTGCAGTTTGAGTACTCTTCCAGTATTTATAAAAGCTAAGAATAGTCCTTGTTTAATTCTTCACAAATAGCAGGACTGGATAGTCTATAGAACTTTAAAAAAAAATCTAGTAAGACACTTGTATTAGAGTTGTTTGAATATGTAAAATTGTAAACTATTGAATTCAAGTTTCTCGCCAAGCTTCTTAAAGGAGATCATACTGGAGCCCCCTTTTCTGTTTCTTCTGAATTTTTTCCAGGAGGAAAAAAAGAGTCCACACCAATTAAGAACTATCAGTAGGGTTATTTCCAGACTGGTAAGCCAACTGAAAGGTTGAACTTTAATGTATATTTGTACTATGTATATCTTATACTATGTGTATATAGGGTATGCATGACTGTGTCTGTAATTATTTTAATTACATAGGTGATGCTAATGATAATCTATGTTTTATTACCTTAATGTAAAAATTTTAATTGTTTTATAAATGATCATTAATTTTTTCAAAGAAGTAAGGAGTATATTAACTCTTTCAATGCAATTTCTATAAATGGAAAACATGGTTTAGCTGACAAATACTTATCTAAAATTAATTATCATTAGCTGTAGATAGTTTTTTTTTTTTAAAGCCAATTTATTACAATGTGTGGGAAAATACATGAGTGGTGAATAAAAACACTGAGGGCAGATGGCAATTTCCCATATTTCCTTGTGTCTGGGGTGCTTCCTCAGCACCTGTTCACAAGCATGAACTATATTTATGTTCAGTGTGTGGGTAAAATCACAAAACCTTGAATGAATCAGGGCCATGGAAATCCTCTTATATAACCCTTCACCCAGACCAACATTTCCTCATAAGATTTTTCCCTTATAAATATGTATCTTTGCTTGAATATCTCAGGAAGAGGAGTTCTGTGTTGTGTGATAAAGAGGACAAGCTCTTCCATTGTTGCAACCTCGCATCTGAGTAAAAACCAGAATCCTTGTAACTTCCTGAGAATGGTGTAAGTTTAGTGGTTTGGAAGAGAATAAATAACATCTGCTCCCTTTCTATTTGTCAGTGTTTTTAATATTAATAACCCATAGTATTGCCCTCAGGCTAACTGTAGCTAGTTTCTTTGATAGTCCTTAGAGCAATGTAATTTCTAGACACTTCGCAATATTGAGCCACTTCCTCTGAATCCCTCCTCATTTTGCCAGCACTTCCCTAAAAATGCAGACCTGTTAGTGCAATAACAGCTTCAGAGGTTATGTGACCCATGAAAATTCAGCAGGACAGTGACTTCTCATTATATCAATAAAATCCATACATTGATGTCTATGTTTATTTGCATTACATTATGGCTTTCCATTAATTGGCAGTGAGCTGAAAGTCCCAGATACTTTTATTTTATTTTATTCTTCTTTTTAAAATTTTAATTTATTTTTTTATTGTTAAATCTATTGGGGTGACATTGGTTAGTAAAAATTACATAGGTTCCAGGTGTACAATTCTACCGTGCATCGTCTATGTGTTGTGTTATGTGTTTACAACCAGAGTCAGTTCCCTTTCCATCACCATGTATTTGACGCCCCCAACCCCCACCCCACTTACCCTCAGGTAACCACTAAACTATTGCCTGTGTCCATGAGTTTTTGTTTCTTCGTTGCTTTCAGTTTTGTATTCCACATGTTCATCACCCAGAGTCAGTCCTCTTTCTAGATAGTTTTACACGATAGCTTTTAAGCCAAGTTTTCCCTACCTACAACTTTAAAAAAGAATCTTTTTCAAGCTAAATTCAAAACTATAAAAATTATCCCAATTTTATTTTATCTTATTGATGATGAAGTATTATTTCAATCAGGAGGGCCATTTTGAATCTCAAATCAGCTATGGCATTATTTATTTTTCTTAGTTTTATATAGTCACAATTTTGATAAACAAAACTCTGATAACCAAACCTCATGTAAATCTTTGAGGCATCTCTGTATTTTGCAAGACCAAAGGCAGCATTGTGGTAACACCATTACTTTAGGTTGATAAAGAGCTATTATATTTCAAATGGGGAGGGCAGCTGGAGTAATTATTCCACTAATTATGAATCTATGTATTGGCATTATCATATAACTCACATTTTTTATTTAGTAACAAGGAAGTTATTTGACATTTGGAGAGAAGTTATATAAAGAAATAAAGGCATAAATTCCCCCCTGATAATAACCTAGATCTAAAGAATTCACTTGTTCTAACTCCCTACCTTGTAAAATGTTTCTAATGGCAGATTTGGCTTGACAAATCCATACTGATTCAATAATTATCCGTTTAAACTATACTGTAGAATTAACATAATAATACACATGAATTACTCTTCTGATTCCGAGTATCCACTTCTTTGATTGTTTATATTTTGTTTTTTTCTGTTAAAAGAATGGTGCAAGGTGAAAGTAAGTGATACTACTCTGCTTATTATTAGACATTTTCTGTTTGCCATTTGTTAGAAAATTGTCTTTTTTAAAACATTTTTAAATTACTACTCACTGATTTAGTGATAATGGTATTTTGAACAGTTATTTTTAGTTTTTAATTTAGAGAGTTTAAACAGAGTAGATGCTGACTTTCCATACCTGGGCCACAAATGTTTCCTATAATGTAACATGTGAATAAAACCCTCTTGTGGGAGAGATCTATATGATTCTGCTTTCTTTCTGACATGTTTTGAAGTTACCTTGTCTCCTTCAAGTATTAGCAAGTGTCTTCTTAAGGTTTTCTTTTGCCCTCTGCTATAAACTTGTTTGTCTTTAACCAACTAACCAACCAATAAAACACCACCATAGCATTTTTTTTAGTTCATTGATTACCACACTTATTTTATCAAGCCTTGCTCAAAATATTCAAAAATAAGTCTATTAATCTTCTTTTGATAGTCTTTTCATATCTGATTATTTGAGCATGAAATATTAAACAGGAAGGAAAATATCTTCTGCTGATTTAACATTTATTTTTCTATTCATAAAGACAATAGTGAGAGTCAAAGAACAAAATCGCATATATCTTCTTGCACAGATTAGGTGAATAGAATAATAATATAAATGTGCTTAGAAAATGTGAATGACGATTGTCAAAGATGAAGACTAAATGCAAGGTCTCATTTGGCTATCTATTGCCAGGTGGAGGTTTCCTCCCTACTTTCTGTTCTAGTATTGCGATGAGGTGAAAGTATATAGAAGAGGGGCCTAGACCATGGATGAAAGAAACAGAAAGGGAGTAATCAGAACTGTGGCTATGGGTCTTTGTGTCTCTACTTTCCAATCACTATTAGGTTCAAAGTTATGTTGTGGGGCTGTCAGACTGAGCTGGTAGAGCCCAAACTCTAAACAAATGGCTGTAGTAGAGACGATGAGTTCTGTTATTTTAATAATCAAGACAGCATACAAAGAGAAAGTAGATGACTCACCCAGTAGTTGTACTAATATGCAGCCAGGAAAGGAGGCAACAGCCTGCAGAGAGTGGAAAAGACATATGGTGAAGAGGAGGAAGACTGTGAAGATCTAATTAAGAAGCAGATGAGTGTCATCTACTGAATGTACCACACATCCGCAAATCTGTGTAGCACTTCAAATATTTTTGGACTAGATTCCTTTAGGGGTTAAGATTCTTGGCTTTACATGAAACTTGGCTACTTGTACTGGCATTGCAAATGGATTTATCTATGTTATTATCTTTATTTAAACTCACTCATTCTTTCTCTTTCACTGTGCTCCCCATTTTGCCAAGAAAATTCACTTTCAATTACACATATATCATAACACTTAAACATTAGTTTCACTTGCCTCTGGTTAATAACTCACCTTATATTCAAACATCCATCAACATAAAATCAGCATAACAACTTTTATGAATCCCTTTATCATCAGCACATTCTAAATGCTTATACAATTCACTCTCTGGATTCATATAGGAACTTGCTTAATAGCCCTTAAAGTTACTATAAACCTTGGTTGCTTTCAATCATAGGCATATTATTCATGTTTTCAGAGTGAACACAGTTTTGGTAATTGCTAAAGTTTAAAACCACTGGGACATAGTTGTAGTTATCCCTATAATTCCCACAAAAGAATCTTTTTTTCAAATGGTTATAGAATTTCCAGGATTTTCATCTGTCTCCCAACTACTAAAAGTCCTTCATAATCATCTTGATATAAATCATCTTTATATAAGTTTGAACACACACACACACACACACACACACACACACACACACGAAACGGGGGGAGAGAGAGAGAGAGAGAGAAAGAGAGAGAGAGAGGGAGAGAGAGAGAGAGGGAGAGAGAGAGAGAAAGAGAGTTTTCAATGGAGAAAACTTCTGAAGTCCCAGTGTCTAGTTTGACAGGACAAGTGGTTCTGTTTTAGATTTAAGTTTACTCATACATAGCCTGCTGTGGAATCTTACCTCTCTTGCCCCATGGTGATGAGATCATGTTTAAGCGAATGGCATTACTGAGTGCTGAATTCATTTTCAGGCAGTCAATAATCATTAAACAGGCACTAGGTGTGAACAAAGAAATGTTTCTGGAAGGATTAAAGGAATATGAAAACGGAAGATTGAAAGAGGGTCAATGATAAGTTTTTCCTACTCCATTTATACCCGGAGCTGTCCTTGAATAATGCTGTCCGTTTTTTCCTACAATTTAGCAATGATGCATGTGGAAATGGGGTAAGCTATTTAAAAATAATTACATTCAGTGAAAATAGCCATAAATATGACAACAATAAATAGAAAATGAATTTTAGATGTCATAATTTTTCAGCCTGCTACTAGCAATTTCATTTTATCTAGATATTTAAAGAGTAGGAAATAATTTAACAATGTTTGTTCCCTATAATCAAGTTGTAATGTTTTATATTAAGCTCAGCTCACATCTTCAAGATGACATGCAGAAATTGTATGGGAAGGAATAGAACAACATATAAGACCACATTTTTTTCTCAATTCTTTCAACATAAACTTGTGAAATAACCACTGTATGTCCACTGTGTACGTACGTGGATAAATTACAATGGGATGGTTAAGAGAAGTTGAAGTCAAGACTCTCCTTCTTGAGGTCTTTATTGTTTACCAAAATAACACATAAACTAGATATTATCATAATCAAATATATTTGCTACATTGACACAAACTATTGTGATGACCTTGGCCTTTACAACTCAAGTCTGACTTCAAGTTTTCTAAGATTCCTTCCATATATAATTTTAATGATTATATGCTTTTATATCCTAATAATAGAGTATTATGTGCAAATTTCTGTGCTAGTTTCTGGAAATACAAAACAGATCCTCAAGATACTTGCCTTTAGTTACAGAGTCATGATATATGTTTTTCTTCTTTTGTTGTTTTTATTTTCCATTTCTTTTTTTTTTTTTTTTTTTTGATTTTATTTTAATGTGGAGAAGCTGATATTCTTTGCCCCAGGAAGGATTTTATAAACATTTAGATTTTTTTACTGGAGGATGAGTAGCCTTTCACTTTTCAAAGATTCTGTTTTAACAGAAAGTTTTGTGATTCCATCAAAGTTGCCACTCTCTGAGACTCATGGTAAATTAAATTGACTCTTGCAAAGAAGGTGGAATCATTTTGCCTAAAGAGTTTCTTTTTCCTAAATGTCTTCTAGAAGTGAAAAATGTTGACTTCTAATGCCCCAAATTTGAAGTAGACCTAGGCCAGTGGGCAGAATGACTTTCCCCAAAGCCCCATAGACAGAAAGATAACAAACTCTCTCATGTAAATTGCTGGGACACTAGAGATGTTAATCTTAGACCTAGGTTTAAGGTAAGGCTGCAGGAGGCACTGAGAGGAGAGCTGGTTCCAGACAGGGAAGTGGCAGAGAATTAGGCTGACCGGACAACGGCATTTTAAACAGGACAGAAAACACCGCTATTGTCCTCTTTCAAATGGTACATCTGGTCAACCTAGTCTCACTGGGCTAAATTCAAGGTGTCAGTAGGCTGACCACATGTGCCATTTGAAACGAGACGGGACCATTGTCCTCTGCCTTGTTTGGTACGTCAGGTCAGCCTACTGAGAATGGAAGTTATTACTGAGCCCATTTCTTTGGTATGAAAAGCCATCGAACATATGTAGGCAAGCAGGATAATTAAGAGTGACCCATTATTTTGTGATCATCTTGTAAGAGAACAGAATAGAGTACATTGACAGAATGGCACGTAATACACAGGGAGTCCAACCGTGGTACGTTGTTGATGGAACCTAGTTCTGAAGAAATGGGGTCCTTTTTCCTTAAGGAATCCCGTTGCCACGTAGGAATCTACACCATTCAGGGAAATAGTCGTGCAAGACCCAAGCTTTGTCAGTCACATCATGTGACAGCAAGAAGCGATGTTGGAGGTAGTCTTACTAGACTCATTCCCTCTTCCACCCCAAGCTTGGGTTATGGGAAGGCATGGTGGTCAAGTCTTAAAAAGGAAAGAAAATTTCTGTTAGGAGCTCTTGAGGAAAATCTATTAATTAGAACTATAAAGTGCTCTAACTGTATTTGTGTTCCATGTTGTAAACCAGGTCATAATAGTTATAAAATTAGATAATCAGATGTATAAAAATGAATTATTATTTAGGAACTGAATGCGATATGGATATTAAGTTCTGAACCTGTCCAGGGAAGGATCAACTTTGTGTGGAAAGAAGGAAGAAGACAGCCTGGTGAGACTGGAGTTTAGCAATGAGCTGATATTTGAAAGCCGGGAAGAATTACGGGCAGCGGAGACGGTGTGGGAGAATGTACCAGTTGGGACTATGGCACACAGAATAGCATAGAGGCAAGAATGTATCTAATATGTGTTTAGGGATAATGAGACGATTGTAAAATAAAAAGTGCTGAGAAACTGTTTTCGTGTAATTGCCGAAGGGATCAAACACAAAGGAATTTATGACAAAAATTGACCGTGTCTAGCACTATCTTATTAAAATGGTTATTTTATTCTAAAACGCTACATTACATAACATTAATATTACACATGGCATGTGATCTGCCATCAGTGGGCCTTTTATAAATGAAAATATGCCAGATTGATGTTTACTTACACCACTGGACCAAGCCCCAGTAAAGAGAATCGTGACCACTGCTAATTTCAATACTTTAGAATCCAGCAGACCCTATTTGGAGCTGTTGCTTTTCACAGTTCCAGAGGACATCTCTCACCTTGTGTTCTATGTGTACTACACCCCTGGACTGAGCACTGCACAGCATGTGTGTCAGTAGTGACCTCAATGCAATATCTCATTTAATTATGTGTGTGTATAAGTGTGTGGGATACCAAAGAAAGAGGTCTGGCATTTCTTGAACAAAACATTCGTCTGGGCTTTTTACAGATGTAATTTGATGTAATATCCACAAAATCCTTATTGGGTAGATATTATATTCATTTAACAAATGAAAAAACTTTTTTTCACAGTTTGATGCTTGGTGCAAATAACCTTCATACCTAGATCTATCTTAATCCTTGATATATCAAGGTATTTTTCTGTGTGCTTTCTTAGGAGATAGATCACAATTATTATATGCATAGTATTACTTTATTATTGGAGTATGATTCCAACTGGTATAAAATCAAACTTGCCTTCCAAGTATTTACCAAGAGGAAACAACAATAAAAAGAATTGCAGTATGAAAGCTTGAAAAGGACAGAAAAGAAAAAGAACAAGCAATGTAAGACTTATTAAGGAACGAACTTTAGTAACGTTAACTGTTGGGAGGCCGTGTTTCCAAAAAGAGAGGCCCTGTAGCATCACCATTCATTCATGCATCCAATTACTCATTTCTTGGGTGTTACATCGTTGTGCCTAGCTTGTTACATCCAGATGAACAGGCATTATTTAAAGAATTCTTTTTGTTATTTTTGTTGCTTATAGTAGAGAAGTTCATTCTTCCCTAAATCTTTTGCATGAGGATGTTCCTTGAAGGCTAGAAGTCTCACAGTAGAAGTGACCCTGCCAAGTTCCTATTCTCCTGGGACTTTATTTTACTGTAATCTTTTGTTGCTTCTTTTTTGTAAACACAATGTCCACATGGGGATATAGCCAGTACAACATCTGTTTATATAATAGATTGAAAGAGTCAACGTGTTGGACACTGGGTGCTTTTTCCACTTGTCTATCTTCTCCTCTAAATTGTAAGCTCTTTGAGGGAAGAGATTGTGCTATATTCATTATTTAAGTCTTTGTCACCTCTTGCAGCAGGTACTAATAAATATTGTCTTATTAAATAAATGAGCCAATTACACTGAGTAATTACATTTTATGTAATTACTTTTTATGCTACACATAACTCTTTCTTACTTTCCAAGGCTTTGGGTCCACCACTTTTTATGAATTTCTAAATCAGTAAATCTGTGACACTAAATATATTATGTAGCTGTATATTACTTTGTAAGGTTTTCTGATTGTTTCATGTGTGTACAACTGTCTCCTAATTAAAAAGCAAGTTTTGTGGGCAGTTGAGTCTAAGTGATAAACTTGCTGTATCTCCTACCCTGCTTAGCCTTGTACAATGCTAGACATTTGGCAATATAATCATTAATTTAGTCTCTCTCTCTGTCTCTCTCTGTTTCTCAGTCTCTGTGTCTGTCTGGCTGTCTCTCTCTATATACAAGTATGTGTGTATGTGTGATGTGTGTGTTTGTGTGTGTATAGGCTGTCTGGAAAAAATCCAGTCATAAAGTGCATCTGTTTTTCATTTTACAAGGCTGGATGCTTTCTGTATGTGTGTATGTGTGTATATATATATACATATATACATATATACATACACACATACAAACATACATACAGACATATACATATATGTGTATATATATTTTACACAACATATTTTTATATATTTTGTACAACTTTAATGTATTTTAACTTGATCATTTGACAAGACTTTACCTTACCATCACCAGTGCTCTTTTTGAATTACAATAGAAGAGAGAAAGCAAATAAACAGTGCTCTTATTTCAGTGTGACCTCTACAGGAAATAATTCTCCTCAAGCTAGAACTCTGGCTTTTCATAAACTTGCCTGCAAGACTTAGAGTTCTTTGATCCTAAGACCCATGAATATAACAAATACAGTAAGTAATTTGGTGCGCAGGCTGCTGACATAAATGTGAGTTCGAGCTTTGTGATATGAGTAACACCGTGTCTTTTTACATCTATCCCCGTCGTCGTGTGCTAAAATCGCCTGTCTTGGGATGCATTTCTCCCATCTCTCTTGCAGTACACATCTTCCTAAATATCCCCTGGACTGGAACAGACACATATTGTCATGATCAGATCTTCTTCTGTTTCCTTGAACGTAAACTTTTCCTAACTTCAGAGAGAATTTTGCCAAATGAGTGCTACAATAATTATTCATTTCTGAGCCGCAGGCATTATTTCACCAAGACAGTACTTTTCCAGACTAATGGACAATATTTTTATAGTTGCTCATAGAAAAATAAAATCACGTACTATGATTTGATTTTTATGTTGCTGTGGTTTGATAGAGGTTGGTGTCAGCCACCCTGCTTTTAGAATGGAACTAATCTAAAACAGTTCACAAAGGTTAGTGTGCTCTCGCACACGAAAAATAAAGAAAGAAAGAAAGAAATATAAATATGGGGGATGATTATAGAGCGATCAAAACTCTAAGCTATACAGCCACACCATGAATACTGAAATCTATTTTTATAAAGTTGAGTCTACTAAACACATATGTAATTTGACTTTGAGATGCTATAGTTTTCAAAACTATTGTCTTAAAATTCCCTTATCTGTCCATGCAAAGCTCATTCCTGCTATAAAAATCAGTCACTCCTGGCAATAGAGACTTATTAAAGTGAATTGATGATATGATTTTGAAAGGGAAAGGGTTACCAAAAAATGTCCTAGAGAGTCAGCAGGAACTTGTATTTTGGTATCTAGAAACAGAGCTCACTGGGTAAAGCTATAAGGCAGGGGTGTCCAACCTGTTGGCTTCCCTGGGCCACATTGGAAGAAGAATTGTCTTGGGCCACACATAAAATACACTATTGGTAGATGATGAGCTAAAAAAAAAAACATAAGTTCTGTGAATAATTTTTGTAATGTTTTAAGAGAGTGGACAAATTTGTGTTGGGCCACATTCGAAGCCGTCCTGGGCCACGTGTGGCCTGTGGGCAGTGGGTTGAGCAAACTTGCTCTATGTCCTTGTTTCATTCTCCAGTTTTTAGAATGAAAACCCTTAATTGCTTTAGCACATTATTTTTATGACACAGCATTACTAATGAGTACACCATCAAGCATTATATTTTCATCTATATTAATATACTGACTCTTCACCTAAATTGAAAAAAACTTGGATTGTGGAATTGGAGTTTTAGTAACTGGTCTTTGTAAAATAAGGTTTTTGTGAGTGTTAAGTGTGATATTTATATAATATCCTTGCAGTGTCTAGTTTATGATAGATGTTCAGTAAATGTTTTATTCTTTTTGTTTTTGTATTTTTAACCTAAACCTCCTTCGGTAACTAGTGGAGTGATTATATAACAGAATATTAAGATGATAGGATGTGGAGAATACTGAGTTAGTTGTAGCTTAGCTTCTACTATTTATTAACTCTGAGACTTTGGGCTTCACATCTCTCCTTCAGTTTTCTCATCTATAAAATGGGTGGATGCAAGATTTTCTCTTATAGGACTCTCATGGAAAGCCCATGAGGCATTAGGTGGTAAATGCTGATAGCAGTGGCTGACACGTAGTTCGTGTCACAGGAGTGCTTGCTGTGTAAGAGGATGATTATGTGCCCTGGGACCCAGGGTGCTGAGTTCGTAGTTGATGGGGACAGGGAAGTTGGAACTGTGAATCACGAAGGATCCTGAACCAGTAAAGGCAAAGGATGTTAATCACCTCTTATTGTAAAGTTGAGAATAAAG
>PVJL010017301.1:0-18665 GCA_004026885.1 Lyroderma lyra
TTGTGTGTGTGTGCATGTGTGTGTGCACGTTCTCTCCCAACAATGGGGGTGCATGTACATGTGCGTGTGCATGTGTGTGCTCTCAACAATGGGGTGCACATACGTGTGTGTGTATGTGTGTGCTCTCCCAACAATGGGGCACACGTTGTGTGTGTGTGCATGTGTGTGTGCACGTTCTCTCCCAACAATGGGGGTGCATGTACATGTGCGTGTGCATGTGTGTGCTCTCAACAATGGGGCGCACATACGTGTGTGTGCATGTGTGTGCTCCCTCCCAACAATGGGGGTGCATGTACATATGTGTGTGCATGCGTGTGCTCTCAACAATGGGGGCACATGTACGTGTGTGTGTGCGTGTGCATGTGTGTGCTCCCTCCCAACAATGGGGGGACACGTGTGTGTGCGCACGCACGCATGTGTGTGCTCTCTCCCAGTGGGGGCACATGTACGTGTGTGTGTGCGTGTGCATGTGTGTGCTCCCTCCCAACAATGGGGGCGCATGTACATGTGCGTGCGTGTGTGCGCGTGGGTGCTCTCTCCCAACAAAGGGCCTTGGAAAACACAGAATCTCACAAAGACTCGGGTGCATTCCTGAAGACGGGAGGGGAGTTATTAGACAGGCGCACGCCTGCCTCCTAGGGTGGAACAGCTCACTAAGCCATGAGGTGCTGAGCTACCTGCACAAAGGACGCACACACCACAGGCCACAAGTTCCAGGAACCCCCAGGCATGCTCCCCCAGGGCCGGCCGGCACGGGCGAGAGGCTGTGCCCTGCCCAGGACCGACGGCCGTCTGCGGAGCGCAGCGCGCAGCAGGAAACTGGGAATCTTGTCACCTCACAGACCCTCTCCACGTCTCTGTCCAACCGCAGGCCTGTTCTCAGGGCAGCTGCCCCTGACCTTCCTGGTGCGCGCCAACTCCTCACCTGCGCTGCTTTATGATTACTGGGCCCTGTTCAGTCCCACTTGTCCGGTTGCCTTACATTCAGAGGTACCTGGAGCATGAAGAAACACGTCCTGGACACGTACAATTTGAAAATAACTAACGTGTACTGGTGCCCAGAATACATTTAAGCAGCGGTGTCCGGCCCTGTGGCTCCCCTGGGCCACACACTCAGCTAACGAGAGCGGATGAGCGAAAGCACGGTCACAAGAAATCTCACGATGTTCTAAGAATCTGTGTTGGCCGCCTTCAGAGCCGTCCCGGGCCGCAGGTTGGACACGCCTGATTCACCCCAAAGGGGAGCGTAGGCTGGCCATGATTCTGAGAGACCACGCGATGCCACGTCCATCTCTAACGGCCGCGGGAGCTCCCCAAACAAAACCAACGAGAGGAGCAAACAAAGCCCCAGTGAGCCGCACAGCGAGGACCCCGTCTGCACGTCTGCACGGTGGGCGCGCACCCCCGCCGCCCCGGGGCACGTCTGCAGGCAGGGCAGCTGCGCTGTCATCGAACACTCGCCGCCCAGGACAGGCTGGAGCCCCCTGGGAGGCGCCGTCAGCGAGCAGCTGAGGCTCTGCTCGGTCCCCCCGTTGTCCCTGCGGCTCATGGGGCGCCTCCCTAAGGAACAGGCCCTTGGCGCCGGCCGGCAGCCTCGGGGTGCCTGGGATACCAGAGGGCAAAACCGTCCCGTGAATGACACGAACGGAAAGGGACCACATGGCTCAGGAAGTGCCCCCCCCCCCGTCCTCCCAGGAGCGTTTGGGCGGGTTTACGCTTCGCTCTTCTGCAGCACAAGCACCTTGTTGCTTTTTAACGTGCAAACACCAGCACCTCAGGTTTGCTTCGGGGACCCCAACCCTGTAACCGCAAGAACCGGACTGAGCTTCTCATGTCACCTATTCTCTCGCTGCGCAGGTGATTTTCATACCTGGAGGCTTTTTGTCGGAGGTCCCAGATACTCTTGCTGGTCTGAGCCACTTCCTGCCCAAACCTCCGTCCACCCCAAACTGACACTAAAACAGCTTTCCCATCAGAACTCAGGTTTGCGGGCCACCCCCGCAAAGACAAACGGAGGGTCCTCTCGTGACGTCTTCCCCAACTACAAACACCGGTTGTGGACGATAAACTCCACCCCGCGGCCCTGAGAAGCCAGTCGAGTCTCGCGCTCAGAGCTTCCCACGGTGTCCCCGTCCTCTGCAGCGGGGCAGGCCCTGCAACGCCACCTCCGTGCCTGCATGCCGTCGTCAGAATTCGTGCCGCGGTGTCTCCGTCAGTGCATGAGGGACGCGTGGGAGCCCCTCCGGGGCAGACCGGACACGGACACGCGGCCCCCGGGCGCCCCGAGACGGGGGCGGCCTCCACGCGTGAGGAGGAAACGGCAGGCGCAGCGGGAGGCGTGTGACACGGCTCGGGAACAGCTCGCCACGAAATGTCTCGAGGTTGCCGTGGCCGCGGTGACCAAGGGCAGCCCACGCTGACGCCGGACCAGCAGCCGGGCGCTGTGTCCTCGCCCACAAACGCTCCTGTCGGCACGTCGTCCGGAAAGCCGCAAACGCGGGTCACACACGCCGTGACCGAGATGGACACGGACGGGGGCAGAGGACACTCCGGGCGCGGGGCAGGAGGAAGCCCGTCGTTATAGCCGTCACCCAGGTGGGCGCAGAGCCTCTCGGGCCCTGACCCCGAGGGCTGGCAGGGAGGGGGCGGGACTGACACTTGTGGAAAGGACAGTTTGCCCCTGGGGACTTCGCCCTGAAAACGGCCATGATGCAGCAACACCGATTGCCCAGCGGGCGCGCCCGACTCCATGGGACGTCCATCCCCGGGGGAGGATGCTGGGACTCCGGGAGGTTTGGGGGTGCAGTGGGAGGAGCTGAGACCCTCACATTTAATACCACCATCGAAAAGCCACCTTTGAAGGCTACAATGTCCCCCACGCGGTGGAATTGGACAAAGCAGCAGATGACACCTCAGCTTCGTGCAAACCGCCCCCACGAGCAGAGAACAAAACCCCAAAGACGTGTGTCCACGTCCACTCGGAGCCCAGAGCCCAGAGCCCTCCTCCGCAGCCGGGCGGTCCCACGGCCCCTTCCCAAGAGTCTGAGCAGAAACGAGCCCCCACGGGTGAGGAGCCGAGAGCTCGGCCGGTGGCGTCGGCGGGGACCCGGGTGTGACGGTCCGGCCCCTTTCGTGCCCGTGTCTCCCGGGGAGGAGGGAGACCCCGCAGAGCAGGGCGGGTGGTTTGCAAGTTCACGGATTCTCCGACGGCAGCGCCCACTTCGCCGCGGTCTCGGTGAGTGAAGGCAGAGCAGACAGGCGCCCGGCGGGAGGAGGAGACCCTAAGGGTACGTGCACGCGGTCAGCGCCACGAGGGGGCGCGAGCCGGGGGGCGGTGCACCCCGCGGCCGCGTGAGCACAGCCGTGCTGCGGTGTCCGGGGAGCAGGGGGGTCTCCGTGCCAAAGCAAGTTGCGCTGCGGCGTGACGGAGGAACAGAGGGGCTGCTCGCGCCCGACGTGCACACCTCGGCGGGCTCCACCGCACCTGCACCCGGCGGCCGTCACCACGGCTGAGATGCTGCGCATGCGCGTCCCCCGGAGTTTGCTCCACACCCCGTCACCCGCCCCCAGGAGCCCACGGGGCGGCGGTCCGTCACTGAGGATGAGCCTGCGTGGCCTTCCTCGGCGCAGAAAAGGGTCGCACAGCTGCGTCTGCTCTGCAGCTTCTTTCGCTTCGGTCGTTATTTCGAGATCGTCTCCGTGTGGGGACAGACGGTCTGTGTCTCCTTCCCACTCACCAGCGGAGGGACACTGGGGGCGCTTCACGTTCGGGGCTATGACGAGGAAAGCCGCACCAACGCCTGCGCGCTGGCCCTCGTGGGGGTCCATGCGTTCGTGTCCGTGGGGTCAGGCTTCTTGGGAAGCTACCAAATTGTTCTGCACCGGCCACGTCTGCGACGGGCGCGGGCAGGGGAGCTCACCAGGGGGACGGAACCCCGCGGGCATCCTCACGAGGACCTGAGCCGTGCGGACCGGCTCGGGACGACCCGCGTCACGGGGGTGGGGCACGCCGCCGCGGTGCACGCCGGCTCTGTGACCGCTGACCTCCCCGATCAGATTCCGCGAACACCACGGCGAACACCAGTTCTCCTTCTGCGGCGGGCAGCGGGGTGGGGAGCAGGCTGGGCTCTGCGCTGCGACAAGGGCGGACGATTCAGGCACACAGGCCCCTGCTCTCTCTCTCTGTGCGTCCCCTCGCCTGTCACAGGGCCTGTCGTTTGGAAACATGAAACGGTGGTCGGCCTGGGCGCATCAGAGACGCCGGGAGGGAGCCGGTCTGGACCAGACGCTAACACGGAGGCGTGGCCCTCAGACCCCCCCGTCTGGGCCTCACGACTCCCTGGAAGCCCTCAGGGGACAGGGGGCCCTGCGCTCCAGCAGAGAAGAGGGAGACGTCCTGTGCGTCCGGCCGAGGGGCTGCCGCACACTGACCGGTGGCCTTCCCGCGGCTCCGCGAGCTTACACGCCGGTCGGTTCGGTTTGCTGAGATGCTGCAGTTCCAGCACCGCCGAGCTACGGACTCCGACGCCGACTTGGATTCTCGCCTCGGAAGGATCATCAGGAACCACCGGCAGTCAGGGACCATGCGCGTGCGTCCTTGTCACCCGCCGTGCGAAGGCCGTTCTGCCCCCACCGCACAGACCCACGCGGACCGTCAACACGCCCGGAGTCACCTTCGCGCCGGCTGTCCCTTTTCGCCACGTCTCTCCCGCGCCCCCGGGGTTGGGGAGAACACACCCAGGGCGGCAGGACGTTTTCCGAGGCTTCTCGTTCGGGAACGGCCCCGCTGTGCTGCCGCTGACATCCGCGCCCGGACGTGCCCTTGGTGAGCGCGTGGGGACACCGTGCGGGCCACCGGGCCCTTAGAGGTCGCAGGGCTTCCTCTCATCCCCGGGATCAGTTAGCGCAACCGAAGCGAACACGGCCACGCACAGGAGGACGCTCGTAGGTCAGCACGGCTCCGCGGACGCCGTGAACCAGTGGAGCGCGTGTCCCATCGCACGTCCGCATCTCCAGCTTCGTTTTCGTCGGTGTCATGACACAAACTGTCCCACGGAGCCCTTCACGGCGGACTCCGTGCCCTGCGGGGGGGGGAGCGTCTCTGCGGCTCCGTTTCCCACGTGGCTGACGAGACCCAGATCCGCAGGGTTGGCTCTAGGCCTGGCGCTGCCGTTTCTCTGCTTTAAGGAAAACATGACGTGGACCCACGACCACACAGAGAGCCACGTGGCCGTGTCCACACAGCCCGGCAGGCCCGGCCCGTGAACTTGCGAATGATAACAACCCGAAGGTCCACGCACCCCGCACACCGGCTGGCCGTTGTCCCGGGTCCCACGGGCCGTGTCCCGTCCCTGGAGAGTTCTCCACCAGGTAACTCACTGGCGCTCGGATCCAGCAATCTGACGGCTTTTACACGAAGCAGCTGACAGCCGTGACGGGCGGCCCGGCCCCTGACCCCTGCCAATACCCCGGGGGCGTCTGTGCAGAGAAAGGACACACGGGGGGCGCTGCGAGGGGCACCCCCCAATTAGTCACAACCCAGCGCTCACGTCGGATAAAGCGTTCGGCCTTCCCCTCGGAGTGGGTCCCCCCTTCGCCCCATTTCTGTGTCACTGGGTACCCCGAACCCTGAAAACTCACTTGCAGTCACACCTGACGTTTCCCAAAATGTGTTTGGGGTCCAGCTGTTTCCCTTTCGGTTACACTCACCTCACCCTGCCGATCAGAAAGCCGCGAATGAGTCGTTCTACCTGAAGGTGCCACGGCACCTTCCAACTCACGCCGGCAGGACAGTCACCACGAACCGGGGACGAGGACGCGTCCTGCTCGGCGGGACACGCCGTCAACGACAGGCTCCCCGCGCACAGGGGAGCCCCGACGCTGGCCGCCCCCAGGAGAGCGTCAGGCCAGGCCACACGCCTCGGGGACGGGCGTTGGATCTTCTCAGCGGGGAGAAAAGGTTCAGAGTGAAGAAAAGCAACGGGACCCGCGGAAGGGTCTGGGGGCGGGGACGCCGGCCCCCCGCAGGCTTCCTGCTCCTAAGTGTTTTCTCGTCGACGACGACAGGCAGGACTGGACCGTCCTCCCCACTGCCGGGGGGGTGGGAGCCGCATTTCCACGGCTCCCACCCCCTCGCCCCGCGGCCCGCGGCCACAGCTGTCACCGCACGCCTCACAGACACGCAGACGCGGAGGCACGTGGGCTCCCCATCCCGGTCGTGAACAGCAACGACACCACAGAGACATCGCGAGCAGAACAAGCCTCCGTCTCCGCGTGCCCCGCGTCTGCACGAGGCTCCCACACTCCCCTCTCCCCCTACGTCAGCTCCACTGGGCAGAGACGTCCACGGAGAGAAGGTGACGATCCCCAAGCACCCTGTCTGTCATCGCGAACAAAACGACACCTCCGACGATGACGACTCTTTTCCCAGAAAAGTCTGCTTCATCGGGGGTTAAGCGAGGGTCCCACTCAGCATTTTCAACGTGCAATTTCCCGAAAGGGGGGCCAGTACCATTCAGTGGGGAACCACGTGGCCCCTCAGAGCTGTAAAAATGCATCAGAATGTGGTTTTGAAATAAAAGCAGCTCATCAAGGACAGCGAACAACGGACCTTCCCCAGCGCACGTTAAAGCCACAGAACGGAGGCCACCTCCCAGGTCACTTTAGGGGCACGGAAGAGACCACTTTAAGAAGGGCGTCCTACACTGTGGCGGTTCCTCAGAAAATTGGGAATGGACTTACCATCTGACCAGGCAATGTCCCTTCTGGGTATCTACCCCCCAAATTTAAAAGCCTCAGTCCACAAAGACTCACGTACCCCAGTGTTCATCGCAGCGGTGTTCGCGGTGGCCAAGTCATGGACACGGCCAGAGGGCCCTTTGATGGGTGACCGGACAGAGGAGCTGTGGTGCGCACACACACACACACACACACACACACACACACACACGCACACACAGTGGGATGTGACTCGAAGACGAGACACGGCCATTCGCGACCACACGGACGGACCTAGGCATCGTCCTGCGAAGCAAAATAACCAGACAGAAAGCACCAGGCGCCGCATGACTTCACTTCCACGTGGAATATAAAACTGAAGCAACAACCACCACCATGGACACAGACAACCGTTCAGTGGTGACCTGGGGCTCGGGGGGAGGGCGGGGGAGTCAAACGCACGGTGACGGAAGGGGTCACACAGGGTGGTGAGCACGCACCACAACACACAGACGAGGCCTGGACAACTGCGCACCTGGACCCTGTGCAATTCTGGTTACCGACGTTAACCCGATGACGTCCAACAATAAAAATCTCACACACACACACACACACACGACAGCGTGCTGAAAGCTGCGGTCCGGGAGGCGCCCTTCCTGTCTGTGGCCACCAGCCGTAACCCACAGCCTTCACCCGCCTGGCTGTCTTCATTCAGCACCAGGTTTCCCAAGGGGCCCGGGTGACAGTGACTCAGGGATCGATCACCCGTCACGGCTACCTTAGAGAAGCCTAATACACACGTGACACAATGACTTCTAACGTTTTTATGTGCGAGCGCTCACCACTGCGCTCAGCACCGCAACTGGCCCATCGTGGGTGACAGGCACCTACGGGGAGCGAGTACATGAACCCCTGAACCACGCCCGTCCCTCCTACGGGAGCTGCGTGAGCCTCGGCAACGGGGTCCGTGTGCCGGTAGTTCCACCCAGACACCGAAAGCTTCCCCCCGTCTTCCAGGCTCTGCCCCCTCTGTTCTCAACGCGACGCCCCAAGGCTCCAACCCGCACTAAGGAGGGCGCAGGCTCAGCACGCCGAGGGAGCAGCCACCCGCCTCGGCGCGCGGGGGACACGACACGGACGCTCAGAGAACGGCCCTCCCCCGGGGCTCGCAGCTGTCCTGCTTCGTATCCGTCGCGCGGCAAGCGAGGACGCCACCGTGCCCAGCGAGAGCCGGCTGTCCCACGGACGGACGCCTGCTCACAGCCGTTTGAGACACACAAACTTACAAAGAAGTAAACTGTGGTGAAAATAGAGGCACACGGACATCCCGGACGCCCCCTTCCGTTTCCTGTCCTGCCTGTGCCCCTGAGGTGGCACCCAGCACACCCGCGTGGTGGAGAGGCTCCTGCACGTCTGCTCCCAAACCCACGTCCCGGGTGGGACCTTGGCACGTGAAACTGCCACAGACAGACGTGGGCACGCGCTGCACGGGGGCTTCCTCGAGCGCTAAAGCCGAGATTTGAGTTACCGAGTACAATCCGTACAACGGTGAGACGTGATTATACAGTCGAGCACGTATGAGACTGATAACTGGGAAAAGAGTGTGAAACGGGACACACTCTGTGTTGGTCACGGTTTAACTGCAAGTGCAGGTCAGCACACATCAATGAAAGCTTTTTGTGGTAAGAAATCAGGTAAATAGGCCCTAGAATAAAGAGTAGTTCCTATTCTATTACTACGTGTAAATTGTGCTACTTTCATAAACTGTGTGCGTCCTTGTGACTGAACGTTATCAGAAATGTATGAACATGTATAAATAACTTTCTGCAGACCTGGTTATTAAACATCTGCCAGTACGTAGCCGGCGGTGTTTCAAACTCTCAGGTAGAAGGAGCTCTCTCGGTCGGGGAAAAGCAAGCTACGACCTCCAACAGCACGGGAGCAGTGACAAGAACAAGACAATCTCAGGAAACAACTATTAGAAGGAAAAGGAATGTACATAGAATTCACTTTGTTTGTTTTTTCATTTTGATTCATGAAATAAATAGAAAAGGAAACCGTGGCCTTTTTCAAAAGCTGACTTGTACCAGCCAGTTACAAAAATAACCCTGTTCAAGATAACAAGTTCAGAAAGTGACCGAGCGCCTATAAATGGACTCAAATGACCCACAACGTGACGCAAAACTTAAGTACTGTCGAGATTTCGGTGAAGAGCTTTGTGGGCATTTTGCAAAAACAGTATTACGTCATAAATTCGTCTTTATGCCTTTATTTTCTCCTATAATATCACAAACTCCTTTATGTCACCTGTAGCGACTGAATTTGACGATGTTGACGTACTACAATGTGTCGACCTCGTACTTCTTAGTGACACACCGCTTGCTAACAGCCCGCCCCTCGCCCATCACGCTTGGATCACGACCCCGTGCACGCCGCGTCCCTGCGTCCCTGTGCAGTCCTCTTCTTAGGAGAAATTCCCAACTGAGGAATGACCTGGTCAGAGGTGCAGGTGTGAAAACTCGGGTCCTGCTGCCCCAGCTCCCTGCAGCAAACAGGGAGCTCCCAGACACCCTCAGGAGCGCGAATGCCCTGGTTCACCCTTGCTGGCCGTTCTCATTAAGCTTCTCCAGCGCGGCAGGCAAAGACGGGACGCGGCTGCTTCCGTGCGCTTCCCGCCGGTTCCTTCATTCACTCACGCGTTTACTCAGGGACCCCGAGAGTCACTGTGAGGGACCACGAGGTGGATCCCGGCAAACACCCAGGGGTGACGACGCAGCTGACTGCAGGAGCTTCTGACAGGCAGGCGGTGACACGGGGACTCGCTGAGCCCAGCGGCACGGGGCTGGGGGCTGGGGGCTGGACACGGGGGTGGAAGGCCTCGGGGACGAACGGGCTCACACGGCCCATGCGGCAGGGGCCTTCACAGAGGGACAAACAGCCGTGACCTGTGAGGCCCAACGCGGAACCGCAGCCGTGCTGACCCGTCCAGTGCACGTCCCCCTCACGGCGTCCCCGGTCTCCAGCCTTTGTTCGTTTTCCATCATAATTATGTTTTCCTTATCGTGGCCTCAGCGTACGTGCAGGATACGAACCCGTTTTGCAAATTATTTCCCCGTTGCAGTACCTGGGCTGTTAGCTGTTAATACTGCAGGAGTTCGGAAACTTCTCATTTCTACAAACCCCAACTGAGCTTTCTTCTCCCTTATGGCTTCTTAGCTTCGGCGTGAGATTCAGAAAAGCCATTCCCAGGCTGAGAGGACAATCCTTTTTCCTGGTACTTTATCCATTTTACCTTGGATTTTCTTCTGTAATCCAGCTGAGACTTCCTTTTGTGTGTGGCCATGCACAGAGATCAGCTAGTTTTGTCCCAAATGGTTAGCAAAACGTCCCCATGCCCCTAGGAAACACTTTCCCCAACATATTTGATTTCAAAAAGAAAGAGAAATAAAACTCTGTGTTTGGGCTCAGAATTTAAGCTGAAGCCCCCAAGTGAGGCAAGAGGTCAGCAGTACCCACAGCTACCCCACAAACACCCAGAAATACCCCACAGACACCCCACAAGTACTCCACAAACACCCTACAAATACCCTCCAGGTACCCCGCAAATACCTAGAAACACCCTATAAACACCCCCACAAATACCCTATAAACTTAAGTATTAGCTGGATGGACTGAAAGTGCAGGAAGACAGACCTCAGGGTCTCTAACTCAGGGCCACCAAACCCGTTCCCATTCCACTTAAATAGTCTGAAGTCGTCCACTCATAAATCACATCCGACACGCAAATTCGATTTGGATCCACAAAGCCTGGTCCTGAAGACCAGCTCTGCCTTCCTAATTAAAAATAATTCAATTTGTTACCCAAGAATGCCCCGAAGTAAATTAAATTATAGTCTCTCACAGCAAATCTCTTCTTTCCACCACCCCTACTCCATCAGCAAAAGTAGAGGAAAAAGCAGAAGAGTGACAGGCCCCACTTTGCTATGATTTTTGTGACCCTCCCCAAGCCCGACGTCATCATGGGTGCGCACACCCCCCTCCGGTGTGCAGTCAGATCGCAGGGGCCGACAGCTGACAGGGTCCTGGGCTGCCTGTGGCACCGCGGGGAAGCCCAGCGGACCACCCTGGGGCAGGACACTCGCACCACGGGGTGGGGGGGGGGTCTCACAGGCCGGCAGGCGCGCCCCCGTTGCCCCGCCCCGCCTGTTCAGTCCATCCCAGCGTCCCCATCCTGCCACCTCCGCGTCCCCTCTCAGCCCGGCCACCGCGAAAAGCAGCACGAGGTGGCGCTGTCTCACCGGCCAGAGCCACAACGTGCCCGTCTCCATGGGAACACACTTCGCTGTCGTCTTGGGTTTTGTTTTTAACTTGCTTATCCGTGACCAAAGCACAGCTTAAAGGGTTCCATTTTGGGGCAAACAAAAATTTCCACCTCCAGAGGAGAGAGGAGCCCGCGTTTGCTGGGACACCCCCGGCCACCCGACAGGACACGTGAGGGTCCACCAGGGGGGAGGGGGCCGGGAGACCCGCCGCGTCTCTGCTGCAGGGAGAGCTGGTGGCCCGGTGGCCGTGAGCGGCTTTCTGCACGTCCCGAGCACGCGAGGAGCTGCGGGCACCCACCGTGACAGCAAGCCGGCCCCTCTGACTCGATAGGGGCTCGTTGCGGGACGTTTGCACGCGTCCCCTCGGCTCTACATCAGGGAAACGCAGCTCCGGGCACGCAGCTCCGGGCAGCTGAGGGAACGGCGCTTTGGAAGAGTGGGGTTGTGTGCAGTCAAGGGCGAGACGTGCTCTCTCGCTGCCCCAACACACTCCACTTAGGGGCTCCCTGGGGGGGCAGGGGCTGCGGCTGCGGCGCGCTCAGCGCTGCGGCCTGGGTCCGATGCCCAGCCGGGGACCCCCCCACCAAAAAGCACCATTCTACTCAGTCTGATCGCAAACGACCGGAGCTTTGCCCGAACGCGAAGCCCCACACCCCCTGGGCAGAGGCGGGCGGGTGGGGCTGCCCCGCTTAAGGCTGCTCACCGCCCCCCGTTTCAGCCTCCTTCCTCGCGGCCTGCAGGCGGACCTGGGCCCTTCAACCCCGCGTTGTCCCCACGCTGACTGATGCTTCTCAGCGGTAGGCGCCGCGATGCTCGCTCGTCCTCCTAAACATGAATTACACCGAACCTCGTGTGGAGCAGCCACGGCCGGTATTCCAGAGCCACCACTCGCTTCGTTGTCTGACTTCACCGCAACTCGCAAACACACGCAGAAATGAACTCTGCAAGGGAGTTGCCGTTCCCACGGAGACAGCCACCGGCCCCAGGACGGGGGCATCAGTCCCTGCAGGGTGCTGTCCGACGTGACCGTCACGATGCGCCACCAGGGGAGACGCGCGTCGGGAAGTCCCCAGGGTGAAGTAAGTAGTACACAAGCAAGCTGGGGTGACTCACAACACACGTGGGGGGCCTGAACCCCCCGAGATGCTGCCCTGAGCTTTGACGGTGGATCTGACAGGACCGGTCACCAGGGTCCCAGCGCTGGGAGTGCTGTCCACGGGCCCTGCTCCTGCAGCCAGCTCCCAGGTCCACCCCCGCCCCCGGCTCTGTCCCGGCCACGCGGGGCTCCTGACACCTTCAAGCGCTGGTGGCACCACTGACAGGAGAGGAGGAAAGAACCAGGACGCACAGACTGCCCACCGGTGCTGTCCACGCGCCGGCACACGCGCTCTGACCAAAGCTCCGTGTCACCGGGATCAGCTTCCCCCTTGGACAGGTCACATCCACGAAAGTCTGGAGAGCCCCCTGCACTGGTCATCCGGTCTGTGGTCCTTCACCACGGAGCTGCCCTGATGGCGCCTGTGGTGGGCGGGCTCCGCCCAGCTCCAGGACACGGTCTCCAACCCCGGAGACCACGCTCCGGGCACACCGTCCCGGGCTGCTGGCTGGCAGCCCCCCCTCAGCCGGTGGGCAGGGGGGCTCCCTGTCACCACAGGGGCTGCAGGCTGAGTCCGCAGCGCAGACTGTGACGGCGGGGACACCACGGCACACGAGACGACCACTCCTGTAGTGCAGAACCCATGTGTCGAGGACCCACCCAGAGAGTGGCCGTCTGAGGCTAAGAAATGAGAGATTTCTAGGGGGCAGCAGGCCTGTGCAGACAGAGGCCCAACCAGAGGCAGGCGCGTCCCCGACGGAGCGCCCCTCCTGCCCTCCAGCCTCGTCAGAGCAGACACTCGGCGAAGGGGCACAAGCGCGTCCGTCTGCACCGCAAGGCAGGGGCGTCCGGAAAACAGAACCGACTTTGGCCAAAAACTGCCAACAGGCGGTCACGGTCAGCCGGCCTGCAGCCTCGAACTCAACCTCGACCACGAGAAACACGTGGCGGGGCGCTCGGACAACAGGCGGCCACCTCCTCACGAGGCCGGGGGCTGAAGTCCCAGCTCCAGGGCGAGCCTGGCCGGCCCCTTGCGAAGCCTCCCTCCTTGGGTCAGGACGCGACTTCCCGCCACGCCGTCACGTGGCCGCCGGCCGCTCTGTGTGGCCGCGTCCTCCTGTCTTCCCGCCGGGCGCGCCCCTGACCGCCTGTTCATTCAAACACTCGGAAAGGCTTCACCTCCAAATCCCCCCACGTTCTGAGGCGCTGGGGGGAGGGCTCCCGCGTGGGAGTCTGGGTTCCTGGGGCCCAAAGCACCGTCCCTGAGATGTCCGAGGGACAATGTGCATCTCTAGGCTTGGCGATGGCCATCCGCCACAGCGCCGCCTGTGTCCTCTCAGGAGCGCCGCTGGCTGAGACCGCAGCCGCGTGGGGCGACGAAGGGCATTTCCCTGTCGGCTTTAATGCCTTCAAACGCCAGGGAGGGTAACGGGGCCCCTGTTCTGGTCCAAAGCTTTGAAAATGCGACCGCCACCCTGACTCTGACGCTTGGTACACGAGGCGTCACGCACGACGCTCCCCTCCGGCATGTTTTCCGGACGTTTTCAAAAGTCTGTGTATCAGTTTCTCCTGATTTTTTAAATCAAAACGAACCTACAAGACGCCGGGGGAATCGGAAAACTTGGCGGCACAGCAGGTGCGTCCTCGGTTAGGAGGGGGGATGCACGGCCGGCCCCGGGCCGCCCCGCTCACCTGGCACCTGCGCCCACGGCTCGGGGAAGCAGCGGGGGCGTCTCAGTTGTTCCCAGAGCAAAGTCCCATCTCCACACTACAGGTCACAGAAGGGAGGGGGACAGGCACCGCACCCGGCCGCGCAGCAAGGACGGCGGTCCTGGGCGTGCGATGGAGCTGTGACCGCGGCTCAGCAGGACACACGGGGGCAGGTGCGGTGGGAGCGCCGACGTCTGTCCACACGCCTGCCAGGACAGGTGGCTTCCCGAGGACTTCCGTCAGGACCCCTGCTGGGAAGTCCGGTCCGAGCGACGAGGACACGCGTGCAGGTGGGCAGGACGGGTCAGCACACGCGTAGGCAGAGCCGGTGCGCGTTCCACACGACAACATACTCCCCTGGGACGGTCTTCTCTACGGGACGGAAAGGACCGGTGTTCACGGGGGACGAACTCCGCCGGCACCCCCATGGGAAAGGGGCACGTGCATCACAAGCAGTTTTGGGTACGGCGGCCCAGAGGGAACAGGACACGTGCCCACCCTCACAAAAGCAGGCAGTCCTGCGGGTCTGCTGGACAAGGCCCAGCCCACACCGAACGGACAGCCCTGGGCTCCCCGCCCACCGCAAAGCCAGCCCGTGGCCTGCTCCGGGCTCCCGCACCCTCTGGCTTGGCGAACCTCAGACGACGCACGTCACGCACGGCGCTCACGCTCACGGGAAACCCTCCCCCTTCGCTGACCGTGCAACAGCAGGTCACTGCGCAGCCCGGGCACTGCCCTCCTGCCGTGCCCCCTTAGCACGCTCCAGGCCAGCCGAGGGCTCTACACGGCCCTCCAAGGCCTCCGCGGCGACGCCACAGTGTCTGCAGCACACGTGCGCTGCTTGGCTGACTATTACAGATCTCCTGGGTCACTTTCTGTCACTGTCATTGAACTCGGGGGGGTGGGGGGGACTGTGCCAAGTTCACCGTGGCAGGGGTCTGCCCCCTTTAAGTATTATTCTCTTCCAACCTTCCAGATTCTTCTCTGAGGACGTGATTCACACCGTCAGTGGGTCCGCGGTAGGTTTATCTCCTTTCATTCCCGATAGAACAAAAGCGTCCACATTGCTAGGAATAGCACACCAGGGACCGTGGCAGAGGGCCAGGGAGAGCTGTCACTCCTCCAGGACGGTGACGACTGCCTGAGAGCTGCCCTGAACCTGGCCCCAGCGTCAGGGGAACGTGGGAGCCCTGCATTGTTTGCTCCATTCTCCGCGCACATTCCAGGAGAAACCCAGCTTCATCGTAAGCCACGGTGGTGACGTTCTCACCGCTGGGATGTGCAGCAACGTCGGAAATCAGGAAGCTGTACAACAGCCACGTTGCTAATGAGAGATGATAAGGGGGTGACTGTAAGAAACAACTGTAATGACAGCAAAAAAAGGGACAAAAATGACGAGAACCCGGGGAGAGCCCCCACGACACGTAGGAGCCTCTACGCCACGGGGAACATGGCTGCGAGCACGCACTGAGCATCTTCACGTCTTTAACGCTGCGGCTACCAAGTGCTCTGGAGTGGCTGCACCGTACCCCATGTCCTGGGTGTCCCCCACGGGCGTCCCCCAGGGATGGAAGGACGTCCTCGGGACCCAGTAGCTGGCGGCCTGCTGCTGGGCCCGAATGACGGTGCCGAGTCGGCCTCTGCGGCTCGCCCTCACCGCCGCCGGGACCCCACGTGGCCTCCGGGGCCGAGGGTCCTCCGTGGACAGCGGCTCCCACTCCTGGAGCTGCTTCCAGAACTCTCCGCTTTACAATGTCCACATACACGCAAGTTCTGATTTGATCCCCAAAGCGTCTTCACACGTCGCTTCTCCGCGTTCACACCGAGACTCGGGGACGCGTCCTTCGGGTCAGGAACACAGAGGTGCCACCGCTGTGCCCCCCAACTGGAAGAACCGTTACTTTAAATCTGTGCTGACTGTCAGAGATCCTTTCCTCTCGGTCTGAACCGGGTCCCAAGGATTCGGGCGTTCCGTTCTAGGGCGTTCCAAATCCCTCCTCTCACTCCCAGCATCTCCGCTCAGCAGTGCAGCCACGGCGCCGGGTGCTCGTTTGCACAACTTCGCACAGAGATGACAACATTCTGGGTCCCCTTTTGTTCAGGTTTCAGCAGTTGGCCCTTCGGGGCACTTAACGTGCACACCCTCGTTTCAGAGCCGTCACAAGCTCTCTGCTCAAGGCCCGGTGCTCGCGGGCAAAAGCAGCCCGTCCCCTTCCTCTTCGAAACATCTGGTTCACGTTTCGTGTCCCCCCAGCCGAACCTACTACGTGTGGCGACTTTGTTAGCGAGACGCTGATTTAAAACAATGTAACAATTAGCTTCCTCTCCGCCTCGTCCTAAAAGGAATTCCACATCGCTCACTGCTTCCGAGCCCATGAGACAAGGCCTGAAGTGACGGGACGCGAAATGGCCACGTGGATCGGCACGACTGACCGCCGCTCGGGACGACGTTTGTGACATCTCCGTCCGGGCCTAGCGAGGAGGTGAGGCTCCCTCGGGAGTTAGGAGCACCTTGGCCTTGTGCAACCACCGTCCTCTTTCCTTGAGGAGCACTAACGCACCTCACCCCCCTGCAATGCAGGGAGAGCGGCAGCGCCCCCACATCAGCCCTCGCCGCGGCCTCTGCACCCGGCGCTTCGCCCGGCCCAGGCAGCACTGACCAAGGGCACCGGCGACTCGCCGTTAGGGCTTCCCGTCGGGCTTCGACCAAACCCAGCTGAAACGCACGATAACGAACTGGCCGGACTGACGAACGCATGACGGCAGCATCGACCCCCCAGACCCTCCCCTGGTGTCCCAAGCTCCCATGAAATCCTGCCCCAGAACCGGCCCCGCCACACCCCCGGCCCCGGCACCCAGCCTGAGAGTCTCTGCCACTGCCTCCACTTGGCCCAGCCAGACCCCGCGATGTCACACGCCCTCGAGGTGACAGGAAATACGTATTCGCGTACTGGTCTCCGCCCCGTTCCTGGCTCAGGGGTCCTCAGTCCCCTGTGGTCTCTGGGGTGACGGCAGGTTTTTTCGGTTCTAAGGAGGCTCCGGGTGGGGCTGTCCCCAGGAAGCCGGAGGCCCCCGTGCAAGAAGCTTGGGACTGTCACCTCGCGCTCCTTCCGAGAGGCGCTGGCGATGAGCCGGGCTGGGCCCGGTCGACCCATGTGCGGGCGGAGGACACAAGCACATCTAACCCCACGGCTCTGAGCAGAGCGCCTGGACGCTCACCGAGATGCTGGTGGCTCGTCCCCCGCGTCCAGGACCCGACGCAGCTCCAGCCCAGCTCCCGGCCTGCTGGGGAGGCTGCCCGACCCCGCCCACAGCAGCGACCTTGAACACGGTGCTTCGTCCATCCCAGAGTCTGTGATCGCGTGGTTTCCGGAAGCTCACGGACGAACGGAGCACCGCACGGCAGAGTCCGAGGGCGGCCGGGCGCGTGGACCTGGGCGCCGGGCCCTGCTGCAAGGCCAAGGCGCCGTGCTGCCTTCCGACTCAGCGACGAGGCAGGACTCGCACAGAATCCCCAGTCCCCTCACTTCTGCCCCGAGACTTTAAAGTGTCTCCTTAGCCTTCAAGCAGGAAGCGCAACGCCCTTGGGCAGCGGTGGCAGCTGTCAGCTCCTGCGTCTCACTGCCACCAACCGTCACACGGCCGACGCTCAGCGTGGCACTGGGGCCGTGCACCTGGGAGCAGGGGGTGCACCGGCAGAGCCCACCCGCCGGGAGCTCCACGCAGGCCCTGCCCCTGCGCCTCCGCCTGCCCCTCACCTGCCCCTGCGCCTCCGCCTGCCCCTCCGCCTGCCCCTCCGCCTCCGCCTGCCCCTCCGCCTGCCCCTCCGCCTCCGGCCTGCTCCTGCCGCTGCTGCCCCTGCGCCCTGGGCTGACGCCCCGACACCCGCGTTACGCAAACCCCCCACCTGGCCTCACGCCTGGGCGGAAACCTCTGCGTACTACGCGGTTCCCTCACACCACGGAGCAGCACAGAAACAGACAATCCGACGCACAAATGGGCAGAGGATCTGTGGGCATTTCTCCAAAGAGGACACGCAGGTGCCAACAGGCACACCAGAACACGCTCAGCGTCACTCGTCACCTGGGAAACGCAAATCAAAACCACAATGAGACGCCACCTCACACCGGTCGGAATGACCCCCCTCAAAAAATCAGCAAACGGCAAGTGTTGGCGAGGACGCGGACAAGAGGGGACCCTCGTGCGCTGTTGGTGGGACGGCCACCTGCTGCAGCCCCTGGGGACGCAGGTAGGGAGGGTCCTCAAAAAGTTGGGAAGAGAGTGACCTTGGGACCCAGCAGGTCCACTCCTGGGCCTTTACGTGGAGGAGCCCGAAAGCCAGCTGGAAGCACAGGGGCCCCCAAGTCTCCTGCAGCCCTAGCCACAGGCGCCAAGACACGACGTGACCCAAGGGCTCCCGATGGACGATGCAGAAGGACACTGCGGGGTTAAAACTCTTGGAAAAGGCTAAATGCAGGATTTCGTGTCACCACTTTTCCAATGTTGCTTCTAAAATCTCTCAGCAGTTCGTCGTCTCCCAAACGTGACCCCTTTCTGAGACAAAGGGCGGTTAGCTCCTCCGGAGCCTCTTCCCCCGGCATCTCAGCGGCCACCTCTGCAGACCGGCCAAGGGCGACCGTCCGCTGGAGAGGACCCAGTGCGTGGGGCTGGTGCCAAAACACGAAGCTGGGTTCTTGCAGGTTCCTTTTCGTCCACCTCAAACGCTCACTCTCCCCGCTGGCAGGCACTGCACGCCACCCTTGACAGCTATTCGGCCTGCTGCGCGGGGATGCGCGGCTGCAGGGGGGATGCGCGGCTGC
>PVJL010017302.1:0-18627 GCA_004026885.1 Lyroderma lyra
GGTCCGTCTCTGCTCCCTTCCCTCTCCCCGACTCGCCCCTTTCTCACCAGCCTTCAGGTTTACTTGCGATTTGTGGATTTCTCAGCAGCCGGTTTGTCACTCAGGGTCCGCTTTCTTGGCTCCTGGACGGCCGTTCAATTGTGTTTTCTGGGAGAGGCTTTAGGAACCTCCTCTCCAGTCGCCATCTTGTCTTCTCTCCCTGTATAATCTTTTTGATGCATTGTTGTATTCTATTTGCTAGTATTTTATTTTTGATTTTTACATCTGTGTTCATCTGAGATATTGGTCTATGGTTTTCTTTTTTTTTTTTCTTCATTATCCTTACCAGGCTTTTATATTAGGGTTATATTGGCTTCATGGAAAGAGTTAGGAAGTATTGCCTCTTCTTCAATTTTTTGAAAGAGTTTGAGGAAAATAGGCATTGGTTTCTCTTTGAATGCTTGATGACAATCTGGTCCTGGGCTTTAGCCTTAGGGGAGGTTCTGGATGATTGTTTCAATTTCCTTACTGTTGATTGGTCTTTTTAGATTGTCTAGTTCTTCTTGATTCAGTCTACATAGACTATATATCTCTAGAAACTTGTCCATTTCTTTAGATTGTTCAATTTGGTGGCATATACTCCTTCATAATATTTTATTATGATCCTTTGTATTTCTTTGGTATCAGTGGTAATTTCTCCCCTTTCACTTTTTATTTTGGTGGTTTGTGTTTTTTCTCTTTGCTCCTTGGTGAGTCTAGCCAGTGGTCAATGTTATTGATTTTTTCTAAGAACTAGCTCTTTATTGCATTAATTTTCTCTATCGTTTTGCTGTTCTCTATTTCATTTAGTTCTGCTCCAATTTTTATTATTTTCTTCCTTCTGATGACTTTGGGCTTTTTTTAATACTTTTTTTGCCCCTAGGGTTTTAAGATGAGATGTTAGGTTGCTTACTTATGCTTTTTCTTGTTTCTTGAAATAGGCCTGTAATGATAAAAATTTTCCTCTTGTTACTGCTTTCTCTGCATCCTAATAATTTTGATACATTGTATTTTCATTGTCATGTTTCTATGAATTTTTTAATCTCTTCTTTTATTTCTTCTTTTAATCAGTCATTTTAGTAGAACATGTTATTTAATCTCCATGTATATGTGGTTTGTTCTGCTTTTTTTATGTGTGTGCAGTTGATCTCTAATTTCAAGGTTTTGTGGTCTGAGAATATGCTTTGTATAATTTCAATTTTCTTTAATTTAATGAGGCCAGTTTTGTGTCCCAGCACAAAACTGGTCTATCCTTGAGAATGTTTCATGTGTACTAGAATAAAATGTAGTCTTGTGTTGTAGGGTAGTCTCCTGTAAATGTCAGTTATATCCAATAGTTGTAATGTATCATTTAGAGCTGACATGGCCTTATTTATTTTCTATTTGGATGATCTGTCTATGACTGTCTATGGATTTTTAAGGTCCCCTACTATAATTATGCTTTTGTGAGTTCACTTTTTAGATCTTTAAGTATTTGCATTATAAATTTTGATGCTTCCTGGTAGAGGGAATATTTATTGATGAGTGTCATGTCTTCTTGTTTTTGTACTGTCCCTTTTATCATTATAAAATGTCCGTTTTTATTTCATTACCTTTTTTATCCTGAAGTCTGTTTCATCAGATATAAGTATGGCTACATCTGCTTTTTTCTGGATGAATTTGCTTGGAGTATTTCTACCCTTTCATTCTGAGTCTGTGTTTGTCCTTGTGGCTGAGATGTATCTCTTGGAGCAGCATATAGATGGGTTTTGTTTTTTAATCCATTCAGCTACTCTGTGCCTTTTTATTGGTGAGTTCCATCCATTTACATTTAGGTGATGACTGATATATGAAGATTTTTTATGGCCATTTGTCTGCTGGTTTTTGGTTGTTCAGAGTCTCATTTTTCTACTTTATCTTTTTCTCACTGTCTGTTTTTATTAGGTTGAGGGTGTTTTCTATGATTTTTCTTTCTGTTTCCTTTTTTCTTCGGTTGTGTGTCTTGGTTCCAGATTTTGTTTGTGTAGTTACCAAAAGGTTTATAAAAAGAAAGTTTCATGTATGTAGTGGCTTTTATTCCAAAGAATACTTTTAAGTCCATCCATTGTGTTATAAATTTTTTTGTTTGTTTTATTTTTGTTTCTTTCTGTTGCCCCAACTCTGTTCCATTTTTCTTGATTTTTTTTTCAGGTCAAAGAGCCTCCTTCAATATTTCTTGAAGTGCCGGCCTTGTGCTGGCAAATTCCCTCAGCCTCGGTGTGTGTGAGAAGGTCTTTATTCCACCTTCATATCTGAAAGATAACTTTGCATGCCTAGCAAAATAAGCCAGACAGAAAAAACAAAAAACTGTATGACTTCACTCCTATGCAGAATATAAAACTGAAAGCAACAAAGAAAAACAAACAAAGAAATACAGAAATAACCCATGGAAGCAATCAATAGTTTAATGTTTATTTGGAGACAAGTAGGGAGGGGAGGGGAGAAGGGCGAGAGGGTGGGAGAGGAGGGAGGGGAAGGTAAATATATGGTGATGGAAAAAGAAGTCACATTAGGTGGTGAACTTATTATACAACAAGGTGACAATGCACTGTAGAATTGTATGCCTGAAACCTATGTAACCCTTGCTAACAGATGTCACCCCAATAAGTCTAACAATAAAAATAAATTTTTTAAAAAAATAAAAAAAAATAGAATACTTTTAATTTCTATTCTCTTTTGGGAATTTAAACCTTTACTTCTTCCCTTTTTATGTTGTTGTTGTCTTTATTTTTTGCCATTTATTTTGGCTTTTTGTTTCAAGTTGAGTAGCCTCTTCAATATTTTCTGCAGTGCTGGCTTTGTGTGGGTGAATTCCTTCAGCTTCTGTATGTCTGAGTGGTCTTTTATTAGAATTGTGTTTTGTGTCTTCTGGTATTCCTATTATTCTAGTGTAGTTTTTTCTAGTGGAGTCAGATAGTTCCTGTAGAGATGATTCTTTTTTTCTTTCTGTCTTTTTTGTTTTTGTTTGTTTGCTTGTTTGGTTATCAAATCTTTGTCTTTTTCCTTCTGTTCAATTTTCATGTGTCTATCTTTGATGTCATTAATTCTTTCCTCCTTCTGGTCAGCCCTGCTTTCTATGCTCTGTAGTTCATGGTTTATTTTTTATTTTATTGCAGTGTTTGTCTCCAGAATTTCTATTTGATTATTTATACTTTCAATTTCTTTGTTAAAGTATTCCTTTTGTGCAGGGATTTCCTTTCTGAGATCATTTATCTGGGTCTGAGTACTCAGCTAGCATTCCCTGAGCTCTCTGAGTATTTTTAGGAGTGCAGTCTTTAATTTTTGTGTCACTTAGATCACATATTTCCGACTCTGTAAGTTTCTTTTCTGAAGATTTTTCCATTTTCTGTCTGAGACACTTTGTTCCCAAGGGCATTCATTGTAGTTGATGTGTTTCTCTTCCTGGACATAAGGACTTTTCTCCCCTGGCAGATATGGAGAGGTCTTCCCTTCAATTCCCAGTGTGTGTTGCTACAGAGTCTTACAGTATTTTCTCTTGGTTGTTAGATTTTTCTCACTCTCAGAGCTTTCCTTGAGGGTGGGCTTCTCTTTGAATTAGTTGCCTTGGTTTCAATGCACTTCTTTGGGTATATGTGGCGGGTGATGATATTCTCTGCCTCTTAGATCTGTGCAGACAGAGGCTGCTCTGCCTTATTTTTACATTTTCACTGAGCCCACCTGCTGGTTCCCTCAGGGGTGGAGTTTATTGGGGAAGGCTCGGGGCTTGTTTTCAGCATAGGGTGATGGTGGTTTGGGAGAGAGCAAGGGGAAGCAGCCAGGCTCCATGTTCACAGTTTCTGCCTAGCAGTGGGGTAGTGTGGTTCATCACTACTCTTTGTCTCAAGGTTACTCATTATTCTGGAGACTGACTCAGCTGTGAATCTTCCCTGTCCTTCTGTCAGGAGCACTCAGTGATGGGATGGTTGCACTCAGAAGTATAAGCCCACTCTTCTATCAAGGAATTGCCCAGCCATACCTGGCGTGCATTGCAATACAAGCCTGACCCTCTGTTAGAAGTGCATAGAAGTTTAGGCAGCTGCACACCACCAAGCAAGTTTAGCCTTTTGTCAGGTGTGCCCTAAAGTCAGGGTAAAGGGTGCCATAGAGCAATCTTGGTCCTCTGTCAGGAACACACCAAGGCCAGAGATGGGCACCGCTTTATCTTGTCCCATCAGGACGCTTCCATTGTTTTGTTTTGTTTTCTCCATCCCCCTTGATCATGCTGCCTTTCAACCCATTTCTCTGGGCCTCCTCTTCAGTCATTCTTCTGCCAGTCCTGGGCTTTCACAATCTTTTCTTCACACTGCTCTTTCCCCTTTTCTTCTGTTCATCTCTTTTTCTCTGATCTTTATGTGTTTTCTTGTGGTGGGTGCATCTCTGAGCTGAGGTTGTGTCACTTGGGGATTTCCTTGTCAGATTTTGGCTGTTCAGTTAGTAATTTCCAGGAAAGGTTTCAGGGTTGTCTTCTCATCCCACCATCTTGATCCTTTCTCCATCTTATGCAAACTCATCAGTGTGCAGACACTTCTGATTGCAGCAAACTACTTATTGAGCAATGTTGACCTAGACTTTGTTTTATAGTCTATTTTGTCTGATATAACTATTGCTACCTCAACTATTTTGTTTGTTTGTTTCCATTGGCATGAAATATCTTTTCCCATTCTTTTATTTTCAATCCATGTATGTCTTTTGATCTGAAGTAGGTCTCTTACAGGCAGCATATGTATGAGTCTTGTTTTCTTCTCCATTCAGCCATCCTATGTCTCCTGGTTGGAACATTTAATCCATTTACATTTAATATAATTATTGATAGGTATATATTTATTGCCATGTTATTTTTCATCTTTAAGTTCTACCTCCCCCCCCCCTTTTTCTTCTTAAAAAAGTCTTTTTAACATTTCTTGTAATAGTGGTTTAGTGGTGATGAACTTCTTTAGCCTTTTCTTGACTGGGAAGCTCTTTATCTGTCTTATGAGTTTGAATGATAGCCTTGCTGGATACAATAATCTTGGTTGTATATCGTTCATTTTCATCATGTTGAATATTTCATGTCAATCCCTTCAGGCCTGCAAAGTTTCTGTTGAAAAATGAATTGACAGTCTTACAGGAGCTCCCTAATATTATAGGTAACTATCTGCCTTTTTCTTGCTGCTTTTAAGATTTTCTCTTTGTCTTTAAGCTTTGGCATTTTAATTGTTATGTGTCTTTTTTGGGTTCATCTTGTTTGGAATTCTTTGCACTTCGTGGGTTTATATATCTATTTCCTTCACCAGGTTATGAAAGTTTTCCATCATTATTTCTTCAAATAAGTTTTCAATTCCTTTCTCTGTCTCTTCTCATTCTGGTTCCCCCATGATGCAAATGTTGTTATATGCTTGATGTTTTCCCAGAGGCCCCTTAATATATCTTAATTTTGGGGGTTGCATTTTCTTTTTGCTATTTCTTGGGTGTTTGCTACTACCTTAACTGCTAAATCACTGAATCAGTCTTCAGCTTCATCTAATCTACTGTTGAATCTTTTTAATATATTCTTCATTTCAGTTATTCTTTACTTTTGACTGGTTCCTTTTTATGTTTTTTATCTCCATTTTTATATTTTCTATTTCTTTGTTAAAGTTCTTACTAAGTTCACTTACTTTTCCTCTAAGTTCATTGAGTGTTTTTATAACCAGTGTTCTAAATTTTGTTTTTGGTAGATTGCTTGTCTCCATTTTATTTAGTTGCTTTTCTGAGATTTTGTTCTGTTCTTTCATTTGTTTCCCTATATTAGTTGCCTCTCTTATGCTTGTCTCCTTGTAGTAGGGCTATTATATCTCCAAGTTTTGGTAGAGTGGCCTTATGTAGTAAGTGTCTTATAAAGCCTAATGGTGTAGTCTCCATGGCCATCTGAGCCAGGTGCTCCAAAAGTGTTCCTTATATAAATTGTGTGTGCCCTCCTGTTGTTGAGCTTGATTACTATTGGCATGTCAATATGAGAGAATTGGCCCTCAGGCTGATTGGCTGCTAGGACTGGCCATAACTACAACAGAGGAGCTGTTGTGCAGGGCCTGACACCACAGAGCAGGATTAGCTTTAGCAGGGCTCTGGTGCCTGCTGATTTCACCCTTTGTGTGTGTCATTTGTGAAGGTGGTTGTGTGGTGGTCTAGTGTAGTCTGAAACTGGCCACCATGTGTATTGGTTCTAGTCTCTTGGGAGTGGCTCTGTTACTGGTGAAAGTCAGTTGCTCCCTGTACCTTGCCTGGGGCCACCTAGTATGAGCTACAAGGATCTTCAGATGGTTATAACTTGTGCTGGGCTTAGAGTCACTTACCAGATGGTATGAAGCACACGGGGACTAGATTCTTTTTGTTTAGGGTCTATGAATCTTTGTGAGATTTTAGGAAAGTATGCAGCATGAGAAAAACAGGCCATTTGTATGAAAAAGCCACGGTAAGTGGCTTGGGTAGGGATCCAACTTGGGTGGGGCAGAATCTCAGGAAATCACCAGGACAGGGTTAACATTGTTAGCTAGGTTAATGGACACTCAGACTTGACATCCACCTGTGGGAGGGCTCAACAAAGGAACAATGGCTTCTGCCAATAGGAAGAAAGCTTCCCCTCCAACACTGATCCTTGAGCTAGAAAATTTAGTTTCTCCCTGTATGTCTCTGGTTCTTTTCAAGCTACTGTCCCAGCACTGCAACTCAGAGTAAGTAAGTTATCAACAAGTAACTGTGTGCTGGCTCTTTAAGAGGAATTCCTGAGTCTCCAGGAATCCTTTTTCTCACTCAGCCGTAATTCCCCTGGCCACAATTCCTGCTGGTTTTCGAAGTTAGAAGTTATGGGGACTTCTTCTCCCAGCATTAGAACGCTGAGCTGGAAAGGTTAGTGTTGGACTGGAAACCCTCATTTCTCAGGGGAGGACCTCTGCAACCAAGATATCCCTCTCAATTTTTAACCACCACATGTGGGTGTGGGGTCAGCCTGCTCTGCTTCTCCAACCCTCCTACCAGTTTGTGGCTTCTTCTATATATTTTTAGATATAACTTCTGTTCAGCTAGACTTCAGGTGGTTCTCAATAATGGTTGTTCTGTAGTTTAGTTGTAATTTTTGTATGGTTGAAAAAGGAGGTGAGTAGTGTTTACCTATTCCACTATCTTGACCAGAAGTTGAAATATATTGTTTTTAAAACTGAAAAAAAAAATTCCATCATTTCAAAACTAGATAATAGGAATGTGTGCTGAGTAGAATGTAGCCAAAACATTACATTCTGGCCAATGGGCAGTGGAAATTTTATTTTCCTTTTCTTTTCCACCTGTGTATTGTTTTTTTATCCCTGCTGTAATCCCTGATTAATACTTATTTTCTCAGAGTTGTAGTTTCATGGTTTTTGGCTACCACTTCCTACCAAAGCTCTTTGCTATTGCCACATTTCTAAGAGGGTCTCAGCAACTTATATCCTTCTTCTTTTTTTTTTATAGGAACTGATTCTTTTTTTCTTTTCCTCATCCACTGAACTAATTCCATTTGAATTCAATGAACTTTTAGTTTCTGGATTCCTTTATTTTAACCAATTGAGCTTTCTAACTAAATTTGCACACTAATTCCTGAACAAGCCAAACTTGAATGCTTAAGCTAGATTGGCAGCCACACTACTAATCATAGAGTTGGCCTGAGAAAAATAGCTCTAACTTCCAGACACTTGTGAAAATTGAAGTGAACTAGATATCATTTTGTTTAATTATTAATCAATCTGAACAATCCCAACTATTTGAAGGACTGCATAGCCTCAGGTACACAGAAATGGAATAGGATTAATGATAATCCTGTTTGTGATATACTTTCCTCAATTGTCCTTAAGTGTCCCCTTCCAGTAGGTACAATTATGTTGATACAGATATACTCACATGATGGCTGCCTGGAAAGTGTCCTGCCATGTAATATGAAAAATAGAGACATTTATGGGTAGATATTTTCTGGACAACCTTTGTAAATATAAATGTAGATGTAGATATTACCAAACACTCATGAATTCACCATATAAAGCAAAAATTAAAACCTTGACAGTAACCTACATCTAACCATATGATTGCCTCTCCCTTCCTATCCTTCTGCCTTTCCCACTCAAGCTAACCATCATGCTAAATTCCATGTTAACCATTTCCCTGCCTGCCTTTTTAGGTAGTTTAATTGCATCTACTTATATTCATAAAAGGGGAATATTTTATCTTACTCACTTTTACTTTCATAGGACTGCTGTAACAAATTATCACACACTGGGTGGCTTAAAGCAGCAGAAATTTATTCTGTCATAATTTTGGAAAATTGAAATCCAAAATTATGGTGTCATTGAGGTTAGTTCCCACAGGAGTTTCTGAGGAAAAAACTTGTTCCATGCTTCTCTCTTAGCTTCTGATGATTGCCAGCCATCCTTGGCATTCCTTGATTTGTAGTCCCTTCACCCCCAAATTGCCTCCATATTTACATAGCCTTCTTCTACATGTGTTTCTGTCTCTTGTCTTCTTATAAGGACATCAGTTATTGGATTAAAACCATACTCCAGTATGATGTCACATTAACCTAGCTATCTACATCTGAAAATTGAAATAAGGTTCTAAAAGTTAGGACATCAACATACGTTTAAGGGTAACACAATTCAACTCCTAACAATATATAAACATTCAAATTTCAGAGAAAATGACAAATTATTTTCCAAAGTAGTTATGAAAATGTATACTTTCATTAGCATTGCATTAGAGTTGGTATTATCAAACCATTTAAGTTTTTACCAACTGAATGAGTATAAAATTTATGCCATTGAAGTCTGGATTTATTGTTTCCAATTAATAATTATGTTTAATGTCTCTTTATATGTTTGTTGGCCATGTGTTTCCTCCTTTGCAAAAACTTTTTTCAATTGGCTGCATATATATATATATTTAACTGATCTGTAGGAGTTCTACACACACACACACACACACACACACACACACACACACACACACACAAATATTCTGTCGTTTTGTTAAATTTATGGGGATGACATTGATTAGCAAAAATTACATAAGTTCCAGGTATACAATTCTACAGTACATTGTCTATATGTTGCATTATGTGTTTTCCACCCAGAGTCAGTTCTTTTCCACCACCATGTATTTGACTTCCCCTCCTCCTCTCCTACTCTCCTCCCCACTTACCCTCAGGTAACCACTGAACTATTGACTGTGTCCATGAGTTTTTGTTTCTTTATTACTTTCAGTTTTATAATCCACATATGAGTAAAGTCATGTGGTTCTTGGGTTTTTTCTGTCTAGCTTATTTTGCTTACCATGATGATCTCAAGGTTTATCTCTTTTGTCACAAATGGCAGTATTTCATCTTTTCTTATAGTTGAGTAATATTCCATTGTCTATATGTACCACAACTTCTTTATCCAGTCATCTGTCAAAGGGCGCCTTGGTTGTATACATGACTTGGCCACCTTGAAGAGCACTGCAATGAACATTGGGGTACATAGTCTTTGTGAACTAAGGTTTTCAAATTTTGGGGGCTCATACCTAGAAAGGGGATTGCTGGGTCATATGGTATGAGTCCAATTTTCTGAGAAACCTCCACATTGTCCTCCATAGCGGTTGTACCAATTTGCATTCCCACCAGCAGTTTGTGAGGGTTCATTTTTCTCTAGAGTCTCTCCAGTGCTCTTCCTTCTCTTGTTGATAATAGTTATTCTAACAGGTATGACATGGTATCTCATTGTGGTTTTGATTTGCATTTCCCTAATAGCTAATGAAGTTGAGCATTTCTTCATATATCTGTTGGTGATTTGTATGTCTTCATGAGTGAAGTGTCTGTTCAGGTCCTCTGCTCATTTTTTAATTTGTTTGTATATTAGCCCCCCATCAGATGCATTGTTTGCAAATATTTTCTCCCATTTGGTTAGTTGTTTCTTTACTTTATTGATAGTTTCTTTTGCTGTGCAGAAGTTTTTTAGTTTGATACAGTCCCATTCATTTATTTTTGCTTTATTTTAATTTTTTTTGAGGGGGTCATAGTTCCCTGGCTGGGAATTGAACCCAAGCTGTGATGTCGGGAGCGCCAAAACATAGCCACTACACCACCAGGGAACCCCTATTTTTGTGTTTACTTCCCTTGTTTTTGAGGTCAGGTTGATGAAGTTGTTCCTGAACTTGAGGTCTATAAGTTTAGAACCTATGTTTTCTTCTATACAGCTTATTGTTTTGGGTCTTATGTAAAGTCTTTAATCCATTTTGAATTAATTTTGGTATAAGGTAACTGTTTGCAGTTCAGATTCATTCTTTTACATATGGTTTTCCAATTTTCTCAGCACCATTTACTGAGGAGGCTTTCTTTTCCCCATTGTATGTTTTTGTTCCTTTGTCAAAAATTATTTCTCTATGTATTTGTGGATTTATTTCTGCGTTTCGATTCTGTTCCATTTGTATGTCTGTTTTTCTGCCAATAGCAAGCTGTCTTGATTATTGATGCTTTGTAGTATAGATTGAAATTGAGGAGCATGATGCCTACAGCCTTATTCTTTTTATGTAGGATTGCTTTGGGTGTTCAGGGTCTTTTGTGTTTCAATACAAACCTCATAATTTTAAAAATCTATTTCTTGAAAAAATGTCTGTGGAGTTTTGATGGAAATTGCATTGAATCTGCTTTGGGTAATTTAGCCATTCGAATAGTGTTGAGTCTTCCAGTCTATGAACATGAAATATCTTTTTATATCTTTGTGTCTTTTTCAATTTCTTCTAATAGTGTCTTATAGTTTTTCTGTATAAGTTCATTACATTCTTTGTTAATTTTCAGGCATTTTATATTTTTTGTTGCAGTTTTGAAAGGTATTGATTCCCTCATTTCTTTTTCTGAAAATTCATTGTTGGTATATAGAAATGCAAATAATTTTTGTACATTGATTTTATATTCTGCAACTTACTATATTTGTTTATTGTTTCTAATAGTTTTCTGGTTGAGTCTTCAGTATTTTCTATATAAAGGATCATGTCAACTGCAAATAGTGACAGTTTAACTTCTTCTCTCCCAATTTGGATACCTTTTATTCCTTTCTCTTGCCTGATTGCTCTGGCTTGAACTTCCAGTACTGTGTTGAATAGCAGTGGTGACAGGTGTCATCCCTGCCTTGTTCTTAATTTTAGGGGAATAGGTTTCAGCTTTACAGTATTTGGTATGATATTATCTGAGGGTTTATCATATATGGCCTTTATTATGTTGAGGTACTTTTCTTCTATACTGATTTTATTCAGTGTTTTTATCATAAATGGATGTTGTATCTTATCAAATGCTTTTTCAGCATCAATTCATATAATCATATACTATTATCTTTTATTTTATTTATGTGGTATATTGCATTAATTGGTTTGTGTATGTTGAACTATCCTTGTGCTCCTGGGATGAATTCCACTTGACCAGAGTGTATAATCATTTTGATGCATTGTTGAGTTTTATTTGCTAATATTTTATTTAGGATTTGTGCACTTGTGTTCTTCAGAGATATTGGTCTATAGTGTGTGTGTGTGTGTGTGTGTGTGTGTGTGTGTGTGTGTGTGTGTTATCCTTACCAGGTTTTTGTATTAGAGTAATGTTGGCCTCATAGCGTGAATTGGGAAGTATTGCCTCATCTTCAATTTTTTTGGAAGAGTCTGAGGAGGATAGGCATTAATTCTTCTATGAATGCTTGGTAAAACTCATTGGTGAGACCATCTAGTTTGGGCAGATTTTAAATAATTGTTTCAATTCCTTTACTATTGATTGGTCTATTTAGATTATCCAGTTCTTTTTGTTTCAGTTTAAGTATACTATATTTTTCTAGAAACTTGTCTATTTCTCCTAGATTGTTAAGTTTGGCGGCATAAAGCCCTTCATAGTATTTTCTTATGATCCTTTGTATTTCTGCAGTATCAGTGGTAATTTCCCCATTTTCTTTTCTTATTTTGGTATTTGTGCTTATACTTTTTGTCCTTTGGTTAGCCTAGTCATGGGTTTTGTCAATTTTATTGAATTTTTCAAAGAACCAGCTCTTTGTTGCATTAAGTTTTTTTCCCATTGTTTTTTGGTTCTCAATTTTGTTTATTTTTATTGTTTCTTTTCTTCTGTAAACTTTGGAATTTTTCTGTTCCTCTTTTTCTAGTTCTTTAAGATAGGATGTTAGGATATTTACTTATTATTTTTCTTATTTTTTAAGATAGACCTTTAATGATAAAATTTTCTTCTTATTACGGCTTTTGGCGTACATTGTATGTTCATTGACAGTAGTTTCTATGTATATTTTAATCTTTTATTTTATTTCCTCTTTGATCCAATCATTTTTAAATAACATGTTGTTTAATTTTCATGTATATGTGTTTTTTTCTGCTCTCTTTTTGCAGTTTATCTCCAATTTCAATGCTTTGTGGTCTGGGAATACATTCGGTGTGATTTCAATCTTCTTGAATTCACTGAGACTAGTTTTGTGTCCCATTATATAATCCATCCTTGAGACTGTTCCATGTGCACTAGAAAAGAAGTATAGTTTTGTGCTGTAGGATGAAGTGTCCTGTAAATATCAATTATTTCCAATTTCTGTAATGCATCATTTAAAACTGATATTTTCTTAATTATTTTCTGTTTGGATGATTTTTCCATGGCTGTTAAGAGGGTGTTTAGATTTTCTACTGTAATTTGTTTCTGTCAGTTCCTTCTTTTAGTTCTATTAGTAGTTGCTTTTTAAGTTTTAGTGCTTTCTGATTGGGGGCATATATATTAATGAGTGTCATGTCTTCTTGTTGTTGTATTGTCTGATTTATCATTATGAAGTTTTCATCTTTGCTTGATGTTATTATTTTTATTCTAAAATTTGTTTTGTTAGATATCAGTATGGCAATTCCTGCTCTTCTCTTGGTGCCATTTGCTTGGAGTATTGTTCTTCATCATTTCACTCTGAGTCTTCATTTGTCCTTATGGCTGAATTGTGTCTCTTGGAGACAGCATATGGATAGGTTTTGTTTTCTAATCCAGTGTGCTACTTTGTGCCTTTTAATTGGTAATTTCAGTCTATTTACAATTACGGTAATGATTGATATATGAGGGTTTCCTATAGCCATTACTTTCTCCTTTCTTTAATTTTGTTGTTGTTGTTTTCCCAACTCTTTCCCATTTATTTTATTATTTTTGTTTCAGATCAAATAGCCTCCTTCAGTATTTCATAAAATTTTGACCTTGTCCTGAGAATTTACTCAGCTTTTGTATGTCTATGAATGTCTTTATTCCTTTTTCATATATAAAGGATGACTTTGCTGGATAAATTGTTCTTGGCTGGTAGTTTCTCTCTGTTAGTATTTTGATTATTTGATTCCACTTTCTCTTGGCTTGTAGAGTTTCGGCTGAGAAGCCTGATGATAGCCTAATGGGTTTTCCTTTAAAGGTAATAGTTGTTTTTGTTTTTTTCTGGCTGCCTTAAAAATTCTCTTTGTCTTTGATCTTGGACATCTTCAGTATAATATTTTATTCTAGTCAGTGTTTCTATGGCAGCTGGCTCTCAGTTTCAAACTCACCCAGAGCCAATTTTTGGTCACTGCATCCCATTACAGCTGGGACCCTATTCTCTCCAGGGAAGATGAGATCATTTGTTCAGCCTCTAACCTGTCCAGGGCTCTGCATTTCAGTTGGGGCCCTAGTGCACTGCTTCTAGGTTGGGATTTTAACTCGCCTATGGTCTGGGAGGTTTTTAGCCAACCTCACCTTCCCTCTTATTGTTTTTTGGCCTCTTACCCACCTGGGATTGTGTTGTTTTTCTGCTAGTATCTCCAGGCTCCCACCTCCTTTTTCTTCTGCCAGCCCCAAGTCATGTTCTGCTGCCCCATCTCTGCTCTGTGCCTTTGTTCCTCTCCAGGAGTTCTTTATATATTGATATCAATCTTTCACTAGTTTTATGTATTTTGAATATTTTCTACACAAAACTTTTACTTTCTCTAAGGTAACTTTGATAAACAAAAGTTTTAAATTTTATATGTAATATTTATCAATCTTTTCTTCTATAGTCAATATTTTTATGTCTTGTTTAAATCATCTTTCTCTACCTCAAGATCTAAATTATGTCTACCTCTATTTTTTACAATGAATTTTAAATATATTTGGGGAGGGGAGTGGTGTCTGCTCAATTTTGAATACTTTTGTTTATTAACTGCGTTATAATGTATCTTCTTGTTTTTTGCTTAAAAGTCCTTTTTTTTTTTTTTTTTTTTGCTTTTTGGTATGTGGGTAGCTCCCTGACTGGGAATCGAACCCAGGCCGCAGCACCGACAGCGCCAGCGCCGAAGCCCCAAGCTACTACACCATCAGGGAACTCCCTTAAAAGTCCATTTTGTCCAATATTACTGTAGATAAAACAGCTTTATTTTGATTAGTATTTTACTAATAGTTCAGGTTCCACTTGTTACAACCTTTGCATTTCCTTATGCCTGAAATTTGTTTCTTATCAACAACACTTTTTAAAATCCAATTAGTCAATATTTGTCTCTAACTGATGAATTTAGTTTGTCTATATTTATTGTAATTATTTATATGTTTTGACCTGTTTCTTTAATCAATTTTTAATTTCAGTCTGATACACTTTTTCTATATTTATTGTTAATCTTCTCTTTAAATTAATAGCCATATCTTCCCCCAAATAAGAAGAAAACTTCATTATACACTCATATCTCTTCATCTTTATTTCCCACACCCACATCATGTTATTACCTACACTTTCACACCAGCTTATTGTGGATATGTATACTTTTTTTGTAGTTGTAGCTATTCTTTTAAGTTAAACAAAATTGACCAATGTATTTGATCATCTTTTCTTCTCATATCTTTTATGACATCTACTAAATTTGATCTTCCCTTACTTAAGCCCTTTGTTCAAAACAATTTCAATGTATTCTTTGTATGATAAATTTTCTGAGGACTTATATGCATGAGAATAATTTTTATCATACCCTTGTTTTTAAATAGCAGACTAGACATAGTCTAGAGGCTAGTTCTAATTTCTTTTTTTTTAATACTTTGAAAATACCACTCCACTATTTTCTTGAATCAATTATTGCTTTTTAAAAATCTGATGTCAATATGATTTCTGTCCTCTTTTTTTTTTTCTGTCCTCTTTTTGAGGTCTTTTCTTTCTCTTCATAGTATTTCAGAATTTTCACTGTTTCTTTGAAATTCTTTGTTTTACAAAGAATGTCCTGTTGTGGATTATTTTACTTAGCTCTCTTCTATAACCCTTTTAATCTTTAGTCTTTTTATAATTACAGAAAATTGTTTCAATTTTTCTTCAAACGTTTCTTTTCATTTTTATTTTTTTCTCTCTTTCTAGGACTTTTATATATACATGGTAGTTCTTTTACTTCTATCTTCCAATAACCAAGTATTTTCTTTATATTTTATGTTTCTGTCCTTTCCTTCTTTCTGAAAGATTTCCTTTACCTAGTTTGCTAAGTTGCTAATTATTTTGCAGCTTTATCCATTCTCCTGTGTATTCATCTGTGGTGTTCATTTCAATTATTAAGTTTTTCATACTTAAGATTTCTTATTGTTTTCTTGTTCTTGTTTATGTTATCATTATTTTTATCTCTTCTTGTATGTTTATTAAGCCAATATTAAATTATTGAGCCATTTGTTTTCACATGTGTACCTGGATTCTATAACCTAATATGTTGTATTTCATTTCAAATAGTTGTGCTTCTCAAATCTCTAGTTAGATATATGCCTGAAACCTATGTAATCAAATCTCTAGTTAGACATGTGAATTCATTTTCCCCTGGGGTATATAAGGGAAGTCCTAATTAGCTTATTCCCAGCCATCCTCTATTAGCCCAGAGGGTGGGAATGGATTAGCCACAGGTGAAGAAAGAAGCCAAAGCACAGAAAAACCAGCAGTCACCCATTCCACACTTCACAAAACAATAAAGTTGACACTGCACTCTGTCTTCCAGGCATGTTCAATATTAATAGGAGAGCCTCTTGAACTATAATTTGCCAGCCCTGGTGGTGTGAAGGCTAAGTGATGAACCAAGGTTAGTTAGTCCTCACCTCAAGCACAACTATTAAATCTAAAGTTGTGAAACTGATTTGATGCCTTTGTTTAGTATCACTGGAAGGCAAATTCCTGGCAGATTCTCTATCACCAGGCCCTATTTGTACTAACATTCTCCTTCCGTGGGTAACAGAAAATCTCCTTTGTCCAGATATAGCTCTTTTTCAAGAATTTCCCAATTTCATATCCCATCACTTTGCATTTCTTTCTCTGTAATTCTTTCCTCTCCTTTACCTCTTCAAACATTTGTGGAGGCCTACTGTGGATCAGGTACTGTGCTAGGTACTAATTCTACAGGCATGAGGAGCAAATGTGCTTAAAGAATTTAAAAGATGTAGCAGAAATGTGACCAAGATTCCAAAACTAAAAACAAATTTGGCCTCTTTTCCCTGGCAACAAAGCAAGGAGAGAGTGCTGCCTTCCTCTGGGGTGGAGCCCAAAAATAGTAATGGGAAGGCACTCTAAGATAGTGTTTCTAAACTTGGATGGTCTTAGAACCACCTGGGGAGCTTTTTAAAATCCCAATGTGGGAGAAGACAGGATGGTGACTGGAGAGGAGGTTCCTAAATCCTTTCCCAGAAAACACAATTGAATGGCCATCCAGGAGCCAAGAAAGAGGATCCTGAGTGACAAACCGGCTGTTGAGAGATCCAAAAATCGCAAGTAAACACCTGAAGGCTGGCAAGAAGGGGGCGAGTTGGGGAGAGGGAAGGGAGCAGAGACAGACCACGCGGGATCTGGACGTGATCCCTGCTGACTATTCGGAGTTGCGCAGTTTGGGGGAGGGGAGAGAGACTGGGGAGCTGGGGATGGAAGGAGTTTGGGAGCCAGCCTCTGGAACTTTTGAGTGGTAGAAGGGCTGAGTGAGGACTCTGAATTGCGAAGATAACACCCCAGCTCTAAGACCCCTGGATACCTACACAGGGCTGCAGTTCCTGTTCCCAGCCTGCTGCAAAGGCGACCCTGCTGTCTCAGGCCAGGCCCACAGCTTTGGACTTATGGAGCGGGCACTTCCTCGTGCACCCCAGAGTTCTGAAAGCAGTGTGAGCCTGTAGACAGCCAGGTACTGAATCAGGGCTGGGAAGACTGATTTTCCCCAGCAAAGGGCCGAAAGCCTTTTGTTGGCCTCTCCCCAGGATATATGCGCATAGCCTCCAAACGCAGTAGGAGATCACAAACAAGAAACAAACAGACCCCTCTCCCCCAAAACTTGACCCCTAGGGCCACCTAGTGTCTGCCCTACAGCAAGACACCACAAAAGCAATAATCTGGGCAGTGAACATAAAGCCCTCATGTCAAAGAGGAAAAACCTAGGGGACAGGATGAATTCCTTAAAAACTAAAACTCCTCAGAAAGAACATGAAATTAACCCAGAAGACAGCTTGTTACATCTGGAAGGGTCGAATTTAAGTGACGGAGAATTTAAAGCAGCCATTCTAAAGGCTGTGAGAGAAATGAAAACCTATTGCAGGAACACCATAGCTGAGATAACTAATATAAAAAAGGATATAAACGACATAAAAAAGGAACTCTGTGAACAAAAAGAACAATTTAACAAAGAAATTCAAAACATAAGAAAGATTGAGACAGAAATACGAGAAATAAATAATACCGTAAAAGAAGTGAGAAATGAAATAACTGCCATAGGAAACAGGACCAACCAGATGGAGGAAAGAATTAGTGATATTGAAGACCAGACCATGGAAACAGCTCAGAAAGAGGAAGAGAGGGAATATAGAACCAAAAGGATTGAAAGAACTCTGCAAGAAATATCCAACTCCATGAGACAAAACAACATCAGGATAATAGGAATAGAAGAAGGGGCAGAACAATCTACAGAGAGCATACTCAAACAAATCGTAGATGACAACTTTCCAAACCTATGGAAAGATCTGGAACCCCAAGTTCAAGAAGAAAACAGGTCCCCCAGATACCTGGACCTCAACAGTTCTTCTCCAAGACACATGGTACTAAAGATTCCAAAACTAAATACAAAGAGAAAATTCTCAAGGCAGCCAGGGAAAAAAGAACTATAACCTTTAGAGGAAAACCCGTCAGGCTGGCATCAGATTTCTCAGCAGAAACTACAAGCCTGGAGAGAGTGGAACCCAATATTCAAAAATTTAAAAGAGAGAAACTTCCAGCCAAGAATAAATTATCCAGCAAAATTATCTTTCAGATATGAAGGTGGAATAAAGACCTTCTCAAGAGAAGACAAGATGGCGACTGGAGAGGAGGTTCCTAAAGCCTCTCCCAGAAAACACAATTGAACGGCCGTCCAAGAGCCAAGAAAGAGGACCCTGAGTGACAAACCGGCTACTGAGAAATCCACAAATCGCAAGTAAACACCTGAAGGCTGGCGAGAAAGGGGCGAGTCGGGGAGAGGGAAGGGAGCAGAGACGGACCACGCGGGACGCGATCCCTGCTGACTATTCAGAGCTGCGCAGTTTGGGGGAGGGGAGAGAGACTGGGGAGCTGGGGACGGAAGGAGTTTGGGAGCCAGCCTCTGGAACTTTTG